>JAPMLY010002685.1:0-43544 GCA_026401115.1 Tetraselmis chui
GGGGGAAGACAGGAACGAGGTGTGGGGGGGGGGGGGGGGGGGGGGGCATCGTACCGAGGGCACCATGGCAGAGCCCTTGAAGCCGCCCACCGCGCCGAAGATGACGCCAAACATGATGAGCAACATGCTGATGTGGACGCCGATGGGTGCGTAGCGGCCGGCGATACCCTTGAAGCCGTAGAGCGCCCCGTCCGACTGAAAGATCTGCCCAACCCACAACCGACAGATGGATCCAGTTCGCTCAGCAGTGGCATCCCCTAAAAAGAAGGTGTGGCAGAAAATAGAAAGCGAGCGAGGTACATAGAGGGGGAGAGGGGGATTGATGGGAGGGGTGCCTGTCACCTGATATCCACGGCTGACCAGGCTGTGTCCGAGGTCGGTGAGCCTCGCAGAGGGTAGCGTCTTGTTATACTGTCCCAACCGCCCGACAGCCGCAGCACTGGTGGCAAAGTTCCATTTGCGGGCGATCTGTGCAGAAGTGATATAGTACTCGCTTGGCTTTCGGTGTTGCGAGGAGATATGAAGGAAACAGAGGAGGGCGTGTATGGGGTGAGAGGTGCAACGGGGGTTACCTTGACGACGGGGAGCTGGCGGGTGAAGGAGCAGGCGGCGAGGGAGGCGCCGAGAAGGAGGTTGATGAAGATGAAGTACTCGGCGGTGTAGATGTGGTCCCACTCGAGGCCGAGAATGAGATCGTAGGTAACAAAGCCGAGCACCTTGTCGGGGCCGTCGGGGTAGTTTTGAATGTAGAAGGAGACGGCCTGCGAAACCAGGGACAAATGTGTCTTCTGAGATGCTGGACCACCCTTTGCGGCTACATGATGGCATTATGGTGGAGGCACAAATTCCAACAATGTCTGCATGTATATATGTGCAATAGCGAGCGAGCGCGCGTGCTTGTGTGTGTGTGTGTGTGTGTGTGTGTGTGTGTGTGTGTGTGTGTGTGCGTGTGTGTGTGTGTGTGTGTGTGCACAAGGTTCTACGTGCATGAGCTTTTATGTGTGTATGTGCGAATATTTGTAAGTGTATGTATGGGCTTGTGTGTGCGATATTGTGAGTGTGTGAATGTGCATGTGTGAGTGAGTTCGTGTGAGTGGATATATAAATGCTCGCACCAGTGTGTGTTTGCGCTTGTGGGTGTGTGTGTGTGTGTGTGTGAGAGAGAGAGAGAGAGAGAGAGAGAGTGAGAGTTCGTGTGTGTGCATGCGTGGATGTGTAGGTGTGCACCAGCGTGTGTTTGTGTGTGTGCAGCAGTGTCTGTATGTGTTTGTGTGTGTGCGTATGTGCATGAGGTGTTTTTTGGATGCGTGTGCGTCTGTATGTGTATGCATGAGTTCCTGTGTGTACGTGTGGAACCACGATTGAATGTGTGTGTGTGTGTGTGTGTGTGTGTGTGTGTGTGTGTGTGTTGGGGGGGGGAGGGATTGTTGTGTATGTGCGCGAGTTTGCGTGTGTAGATGTGTATGTGTGTATATCATCTTATGCAGGTGTATGTGTTTGATTAAACGAGTCTGCGTCTTTGCGTAGGTCTATATTTTTGTGAGCGCGTGTGTGAGCATATGCCTATATGGGTTTTGTGTGTGTGTGTGTGTGTGTGTGTGTGTGTGTGTGTGTGTGTGTGTGTGTATGTGTGTGTGTGAATGTGTGTGTGTCTGTGGGTGCGTGTGTGATGTGAATGGGTTGGGGGAGGAGGGGGGGTGAGGGAGGACAAACGAGCTCACCTGGTTCTGGGGGATGACGGTGCCGATGGCGGAAAGTCCCGCGATGACGAGAAGTTCTGTGATGGCGAGCGAGAGGGAGGACAGGGAGCGGAGGCCTCGTCGCCAAAGAATCTGCACAGGCGATACCTGAGGTCCAAACGATAACGACACAGGGATCAGACGCTATAACACTTCAAAACAGGAGGTGTGTGGATTGGGTGGCGTGGACGTGGGTCGCGTGAGAGGAGGGACACGGGCGTACCGACGGGGGTTTGGGAGGCGGCGTTGGAGACGGCGGAGGTGTGCGCTTTGGCTGCTCTTTCTTCCCTTCGTTCTCGCTGATGGATGGGGCTGCCCTGACCATGTCTTCCCCTGCATGCAGATGTTGTATCCTCAGAAAGATGGGCGCAACGGCACCCACCAAACCCACCCTCCCTAAACACATTCCTTAACCAACGCACCACCGCTGCTTGCCCCCTCTCTTTCACCCACCGCTTTGTTCTTCTATATAGCTATACACATGTACCATGCGAATCACTTCCTTACGCACGAGTCCAACAAAGCCTGTGCATCCATCCAATGTGCATTACTGCCTCCCAAAGCAATTCAGACTGTGTGAAGCAGCTGCCGCATGTAATTGTAAACAAAAATCGTTGTTCGACAAAGCAGCCTATGCCGAGCCCCTCTAGTCATGTTTCCTTATCTGTATGGGCGCGCCTCATGATGGTCCTCACCTGCAGCCATCCTAGTCACGCCAAGTCTACGCACATACGGGGCGGCTGTGCGTGGACGTAGGGCGCCCGATAGTTGGCGGTTGGCTGGACACAGTGAGGCGCGGCGAAGTGGAAGGCAGCTCCGAGACACCGCACTCGACGCCCGCAGTATCGGCGGTGCCGATGGGACGGCCGTCAGCCTAGGGATGCAGAAATTCGACAGCACGAATGAGGGGAACGTCCAAGTGGCAGTTGGCAATGTCCACTCGCACCGGTGACGGCAACGTCGCACTATATAATCTGTGGTGGACGTCACTGTGCGCATGACTGGTCGGAGAGCGGCAGTACCTGCACCCCACGCATTGTACCATGCTTTGAGGGGCCAAAGCCGTCGCGGAAGATATATATGGTCTCTTGTAAGGAAATTTACTGTTTCCCAGAGAGATATCTTTCGGAATGTGCAGGTTGCGGAGAGGGGGGTGCCGGGGTGGGGATGAACAGTGCCGGCGTGGGTAGGCGCCACGGCTTAAGGAGGAGGTGACACAAGCGCGATGTGGGGATTCCGGGCGGCGGCCGTGGGACGTGTCATTCGACGTACCGTTATACTCCCTGGCCTGCTGTTGATGAAACTCGTACCACACGGTACGTTTAGAGGTCCATCCCTAGAGTTTTTGCGGATTGTGGTATTATTTCATTTTATTTCCATGAAAAGCACACAAAATCGGTGTAAAATGGGCACATATAGCGATCGTGAAAATTAAATACCTTCCAGCACGGATGATGCTAATTTCAGTGATAGTATTTTTTTTTTAATGAATGCATTGCATTCGATGAAATAGCGATGTAAGATTGAATTGAATCCTGTGATGAGACATCTTGGTACTGGTGCCGTACCGCACAGTACCTGTACCGACGAACCTGCGCGCGTACCTGTTGGTACGCCGTACGGGTATATGTACAAACGAGTAGAGAAGGTCGCATGTGGAAGTCCGATCACACATAGGACTTCCAAAGATGTCCGGACATTCAAACATTTGCCATTTTGCCTGGTTTTCTCGCGATGACGAAATGCGCTTAGAGTTGATTACAAAAATAACAACATGAGCACGGAGCGGGAAAAAGGGAGGACAGGCGCTTGGAGCCAACGGCGTCTTTTCGGTCAGCGGCACCGCGTGATTCCTGTTTCCAGCTCCCTTGACCGTATCACAGTAAGACGCAGCAGAGCTTACAAAGTACCAACAAGCGTACACCATCAGTGACGATACCCGGAATAGGCTCGTTGGGTGGAAGTCGTTCCCTCGAGGGGCTGTAACAGTCCGACGGAGGTTCCTCCGCACGGGCACGGAGACCGGCTCGAACTGAGATCCGGCCGTTCAGAGTCGTCGAACCTCTGTCGCGACTTCCTACTGACAACTGGTTCAGGGAAATAGAAGCACTGCCTATTTTACATTTATTTCACTGACAGTCGTCCATCATAAATCCAAAAGGCCGTTCTGTGGGCTCGACAGGGCAGTTGTCTTACTGTTACCCCCGTCACGCAACTAGTGGACCGTTCGAACCACTTTGGACAAGGAGGCGGGGAACCGTTCGAAAGCCGCGCGTAGTATCGGCGGAGTCCCGGGCACAGCGCGGCGCGACCATGGCGAATAAGGGGTTCGTGCTGCGGGAGGTGGTGCGGAGCTACAGCTACGTGGTACTATGGATGAGTGTATCCATCACCGTGATCCTTTTCAACAAGTGGCTTCTCGCATTCTCCGGCTTCCCGTACCCCATCGCCCTCACCCTGTGGCACATGACCTTCTGCTCGCTCGTCGGAATCCTCTCCGTCCGCGTCTTTAAACTCGTCAAGTCGCACAACCTCTCAAGCGAAGACTACATGCGTCGAGTGATGCCCATAGGTGCGCACTCCCCCTTCTTTCCGGTGACCACTTTCGCAACCCCACCCTCCCTGCTGGGGACTTAACCTGACCTCACCGTAACCCTTCCCCCGTTTTTCCCCCACAGGCGTCCTATATGCCGCCAGCCTCTGGCTCTCCAACTCCTCCTACCTTTACCTTTCCGTCTCTTTCATCCAGATGACCAAGAGCCTGATGCCAGGCCTGGTGTACGCGAGCGGAATTGTCCTGGGCACTGAAAAGTTTTCAAACGCCAGCGCTGCTAATATGTGCCTCATCGCATTTGGCGTCGTCATCTGCGCCATCGGTGCGTTGCCCCCTCCCCACACCCACCCTCCCCCATGCATCATAATGAAGCTAACCACAAACACTGCACTGTGTCTGAGGGGCTCGTCTGAGCCGCTCGGTGGGCTGAATTGGGTGCACAGGTGAGGTCAATTTAATCTTGAAGGGCGTGGCGCAGCAGCTGCTGGCGCTGCTATTTGAGGTGCACACCCAACCCTCCAACCTACCCCTCACCTTCGTTTGCATCGCCAGCCTTGTCCAGCCCAGCCTGGGCTCTCAGGGCCTGAACCCCTGCCTCCCGTACCCCCCCTCTCCCGCCATGCAGGCTACCCGCTTGACGATGGTCCAAATCCTCATCAACAGCCGCGGTCTCAACATGAACCCCATCCAGAGTATCTACTACGTCTCACCCGCCTGCCTTGTCAGCTTGGCAGTCCCATTCGGTAGCGCCCTTACTGCTCTTTCCACCATTCCTTGTTCTTCTATGAGTCCTGAGCATCTCTTTGATCGATTGTTATCTTTTCCCCGATATTTCTCTGGTCGCAGTCATTGTGGAGGTTCCCCACATGCGCGACAACCCGGGCTGGACGTTCTATCCCTCGGTGTTCCTGGCGAATGCACTTGCAGCACTGGCCCTGAACCTGGTGAGAGTGCCACCTCGCCTCCCATCGTGCTGGTGTTTTTTCTAGATTTTCATATTTTTCTCTGTCTACGACCTGTCCACCCGTCTGCACCGCCTGTGCCGGACCCAGTCTACTCTGTCGTATCAGTAGGTGTGAGGCAAGGAGGGGAGGGTGACGGGGAGAGGGTGTGTGCGCTTGCTGAGGTTTGTTACGATTGGGTGGTTGGCGGCAGGCTGTGTTTCTGCTCATCGGCAAGACCAGCGCGCTGACGATGAACATCGCGGGCGTCATTAAAGACTGGATGCTCATTTTCTTCTCATACTTCGTCTTCAAGGCGCCTGTCACGGCCATCAGCTTACTGGGATACGTATTCTGCTGTAGCGGGGTGCGTCACCCGCACCTTCCTCACCTCTCAGCTCACTCCACCACCGCCCTCCAGACAAAGAGAATGCACACCACGCCTGAGCCTCACATACATAGATGTTGTCATACGCATATGCCTGCATAAACTCACACTTGAGAAGTGTGCCTTCATCAACAGTGTGCCCTCTGTGCTAATGCAATCTCCGTGTTTTGGGCGCCCAGGTGGCCATCCATCAGTACATGAAGCTGCAGCAGATAAAGGCGCGTGACGCGCTGCGCAACAAGTCAGCGGACGATGACAATTTTAAGGATGGCAAGCCCGTGTCCGCGGCCGCAGCGGGTGGCTCTAAGAGCGCTAATTCGTCTGACGACCCTGAGGAGGCACCCAAAGACTCAAGGTACGGCCCTTTATCCCCTTCCTTCTCCCCCCCCCCCCCCCCCCCCCCCCCCCCCCACACACACACACACACAAATTATGTGCGGGCTCGTTTTTGCGTCGTGGGTAGTTTGTCAGCATTCGACTGGAGTCAGAGGGCAACCCAGCGGTTTGGGCAGTTTTAGTTGCGTCTGTGGCAGCAGATTCGCGGTTTTGGGGTTTGACGAGCGTGATGTACTCTGTATGGTGATTTTTTGAACTGACAGGACAAAGCAGCAGCGGCGCGACATTCTCGCTGAGATGGAGCGGTTGCAGGATCAGTTGTCGGCGTTGGAGGGCAAGGTCGGCGGCACCAAAGCGGGCACCTCACCCGTCCCGCCCACGGATAGTGCTAGCAAGCAGGCCTCATGAGGAATGAGGGGGATGCGCGCGCTGTGTGGTTGGGGGGAGGGGGGTTCGGCATCGCCCTTAGGCTGATATGGAGGCTAGAGCATGCACTTGCAGGTCAAGGCAGGCCGGAGCATCCTTCTGTTGAAAATATACTATAGGACAGGCATGCCTGTGGAATAGGTTGAGATGAGGAAGAGGGGGTCTTTTCGGGGGGCAAGCGGTAATATATCAGGATGAAAGGCAGGACCTGCTTCTGGCCATATTTGGGCGGCGCAGTCTTGTGGTGTATTTGCTGTGCGGAGGGTTCCATTTCAGTTGATCAACTCGAATAGCAGCAAAGCGCGCATGGCGTGCCTGTGGTCCGTGGAAACCAAGGGCTGGTCCTGGACCGTTGTTTGAATGAGCGCATTTCAGAGCTTGTGTAATTAGACACTGCTTGTCGAGCCAAAGCTTTTGATGAACAGTAGTGAGGCACCCACTTCCGCATCATACGGCTTCCAGCACTGTCTGCTGCTCTTACCTTGCCATTGCATCCGGAATAGGCGAAGGAATCATTGTCGCCTGAGTGACAAACCTGGGATGGGCTGCAGTGCCGCACACGTTAGGTCGAGTCTCTAATTTAGTGTTGTAGTATTTAGAGTTTGCTTTGCAAGAGAGTATCCGCAGTGTTGTCGGTCAGTGCCAGTAACAAGGCAAGGTGTGGAACATGTTCAGTCTTCCTGCTTATCTAGTGACTGCGCTAGTCCTCGGATAGCAGACATGTGCACTCGATCTGCGCTATCCTCAAAATATTACCATCGCAATTTCACGGGACCCGTACTTTGCCCAGTCGATGGACTGGATGCCCCTCCTTCCTGCGTTTTCCTCTTTGCAAACATGTCTACTTGACTAGAATGGCGTCAGTCTGTGTCCGGGTGAGAGATCGATTCTAATGCAACAAAACTGAGCTATCGTAGTGACTGCGTGTAGCCGCAAGCTGTAGACAAAGAATGCGGGAATGCTGATCGTAAGCAGATGAGACGCTTGATGAAAGGAGACGTCTGCATTGCAACGACAAATGCAAAAAGTATGGACAGGGTAATATTTGCGAAGTGAATTCGATATCGTGCGCATCAACCCGGCATGCTGCGGAGTCATTGAGCAAGATAGCATGCGAGAGGAGCGATACACGAAGGAACAACGACGCGACGACGCAGTGCCAAGGTTCCAGCAAGGACACCAAACGATGCTATTATAGGGAAGAAGGATTGTGAACGAAGGGCACTCAAGTCCCCGTTAGGGGCTGAGTGAAAAAACTTACGTCATCCAGCTCCTGGGAAGTGGGGGACCCAGGCAGTACCACATTTCAGGCTTTGTTTGATATTACTTAGTCTTTCGATACCTCTTACTAACCCACAAGATTATAGAACAGAGCGGTGCTGCTTTCTATGCGCGCCATCCATCCATGGTTCAGGGAGTGTGTAACATGAGGAATATTAAAGAAGAGTTGTTGCTCAATACGAAAGCTCATAGTCACTCAGGTTTACTGTGCACTGATGCTCGGGACAGACTTGACGGCGCAATTGCGAGGGACGGAAATTGCGCGGGGGATACTTTTACAGGGCGGCACACCGCGGGGAGGGCTCGCTTGACTCGAGGATCCTATTTCCAACGAGAAGCCTCCCTCACCGGGGCGGTGATGGAAGAGGACGAACGAACGGGGGCGGACGTGAGGGTGAGTGAGCAGTGCGAGTTCCAACTATTATTCAACTACGACGGAGGTTTGGCTCGGGTGGAAAGATGATGGAGAAAATAATGTACAACCAATCAAAATCGGTGGCTGACTCAAATATAATCAGCGTCCGCCGCTCGGCTCCTTGAGCTCCGCCAGGTTGTACATGCGCTCCAGCGCCGCCATGTTCTCTAACGTCTCGCCCACCGCGGCGGGGTCGGAGCCGTCGCAGCGCAGCGCGGTCATGGGACCGTGCAGCAGCTTGTTCATGATCCCGCGTGACAGCTCCTCCAGCGCCTTCTTCTGCTTCTTGCTCAGCCCCTCCCCCATCGCCTTCATCGCCTTCTCCAACTCCGCCGTCCGAATGTCCTCCGCCTTGGAACGCAGCGCCTTGATCGTGGGCACCGTCTCCAGCGAGTCCCGCCAGCTCTCAAACGCAGCGATCTCCTCCAACAGCAACGACTCAGCCTCCATCGCAGCCTGACGACGCGCCGCCTTGTTCGCCTGTACCACTTCCTTCAGGTCGTCCACATTGTACACAATCGAACCCTCCACTTCGTTGATGTCGTGCGCAATGTTGCGCGGCACAGAGATATCGACAAACCGGCGCTGACCGTCCGACACGCGCGAGGCAGCCATCCCCTTGATATCCTCCGCCTGAAGCAGTAGCGTCTCAGAACCAGAAGCAGCAAACACCACGTCCGCAGCCTCTGTGCACTCCATCAGCTTATCCATCAGGTGAATCTCCATCGTCACATCAGGGAAGTCCGCCGCGAGCGCCTCCGCGCGAGGGTAGGAACGGTTAAGAATGGTCACGCGGTCGCAGCCCTTGGAAGCCAGGTGCTTCACCAGCAGCGTGGACATCGTGCCTGCGCCTATGATGCACACGTTGGCGCCCTCAAAGGTGTTGCCAGGCAGCTTCAGCAGTGCGAGCTCCGCTGCGGCCGCTGAGACGGAGACGGCGCCAGAGGAGATGGAGGTCTCTGCACGCACGCGCTTCCCTGCCGTGATGGCCTGCTTGAAGAGCCCGTTCAACTGGCGTCCAAAGCCCTTGCACTCCTGCCCCACAGCGTACACCGCCTTCACCTGCGCCAGGATCTGCCCCTCGCCCATCACAAGGCTGTCCAGCCCGCCGGAGACGCGCATGAGGTGGTGCGTGGCGTCGCGGTCACGGAGGAGAAAGAGGTATGGGCGCAGCTCCTCCACCGGCACACCGCTGCTCTTGCTCATCCACTCCTCGATCTCACGCACCCCGCGGTGCCAGGACAGCCCCACGCAGTAAAGCTCCATCCGGTTGCAGGTGGACAGCACACCCGCCTCCTCAATATGAGGGTAAGCGCAGAGCTCCTCGATCGCGCGGGGCCACTCCGCCTGCGCCACGGCCAGCTTCTCACGCAGCTCCACGGGCGCGTTATGGATGGTCAGACCAATGGCGATGATGCTGCTCTTCTTCTCAGCCGCGTAGCCTGTTGCATCAGTTGCTATCTTGTCAGACCAAAATAAAATAAACGCAAAACACATGTAAGTAATTATATACGGGTCATAAAGAGTAACGGGGAAGAGAACTAGGGGCTCACGGGAGAGAGCGCCCTCGGACGCCTTCAGCTGCTGCAGCGCCTGGGAGCTGGAATTCTTGTGCGAGGCGGGGAGCGCGGCGGAGGTGGCCGCGGACTTGGCGGACTGGGCACGTAGCGACGTCACGTTGAGCGCTGTGCGGCCGGAAGAGACGGAAGCGCCGGCGGCGCGGCGAGACGCGGGGCGCACGGCTGTAGCGGGGCACACGGCTGCCGCCTTGGAGACCACGGTTGCAGACATGATGATGGTGGGGAAGGGGGGATGGAGGACTTCTCTGCGGGGGCAGGAAGAAGGCAGAGGAGTGCGGATTAGCGACGGAGTGAGCGAGTGAGTGTCAAATAAAACGAGTATTTGATGGGCGACGGCAGATGATACGCCACGTTGATTGTTTCGCGTACAGTACTATCTTTAGATTTAAAATATTTTCCGGATGAAATCGGCCATATCGAGATTCGCCGAAGAAACATCGTATGTTCCTCGTACACGTAGGTTGTCACAGTGCCGCCGCGACGGCTTTGATGCGGGTAGCGTGGCTAGAACTGAGGGCAGGAAAGGGTCCGTAAAGATATGCGCAGGGCGGTGGGAGAAGCTCACAGCGGCGGTGGACAATACCTAGACGGAGCTTCGCCGAAAGTTCCGGCGAAAAGCCACACGTAACGCACGGCCGATCACAAGATGTCGACAGCTGGTGGTGAAAAGCTGGGCAAGGTTGTTGCCACGGTAGCGGGAATTGGGATTCACGAAACGGAGAATACATATACACGCAGCGGGTGAGCCTGCCGGGGACAGTATACCCGCTACCATCTATTCTAATGGCACACAGAAGTATGCCAGCCTAAAAAGGGGGAAATATTCTGAATCCCGAACGTGCCTCGAGGACAGGCACATACACGTTCAACACCTGTATGTAGTATGTGTACCGGACAACTTCCGGCTACCCGCCCCCCCCTTTGCAAAGAATAACAGCTCAACGGTAGCACGAGTCCCAAACTTCCCAACCATAACATCCTCAGAAAAAATCCACGAATTAAGGACGATGGAAGGCACTCGCACGCGAGGAGATAGCCGAAGCCGCGTTAGCTCCGAAGATGTCGTCTACCTTAAGAATAAATATGCGACTTTGGGGGATGCGGTCTGTCAGGCGGCTGCGTTCCGGGAGAGGACAACTGAAAGATACGCACCTGCAAAATCCGATGTAACTCCGTGGAACGCAGGGAAGCGAGAAACCCGAACGGCGGAAGAGGGGGTCGCCGGAGTGGAGCAACTTCAAGATGCAGGGGAAGTGCTGAGGGCGTAATCCGTTCCCGTTGCTTATGCAGCGACAGGTTCGACAGGCGAGCAGAGGGGATACCCTACGTTGCAGTAGTTGGCCGATTATTGCGAAGATGGCGATCGCGCCACTGGGATGACAACCTGGCGACCACGCACAGCAGGATGACCATACCCGGTTTTCATATTTTTGAAATTAACTACTAATTAAATCCCTTACGACTATTAAATCCCTTATTTTCAACACAATCTACGGGATCCATAGATCCTCTGCCTACGAGGTGAAATATTGCAGTATATAATGCTAGTGTGCGACACTCGCGTTTTTCTCAGTACAGTAGACTCTCGACTGAATCCAGCTGTCAGCGCCATATTTGGCGAGAGCATGCCAGCTAGGATGTGAAGGACCCCGCGTAGTATCTTTTCCTCATCTTTTATTTGCTGTACATCTACCTGTATTGGTAGTACCTTGGGCCGTATCCCTTCTCCCGCCTGTGCCCGCCCATTTCACACTTTATAAAATACATATATTTTGTAATAAATAAATCCATACTTTGCACGTGCACAGCAGTAAATGACGGTTATGCGAGTAGTTGTCGTACCACGTAGTTGTGCCCGTAGTCGTTCTTTGCATTTTTGTAATCATTCACACATACACCTTGTGCGTTTCACTCTACAATTTTGTAATTAATAAAAAACTCATAAAGGCCCACGGTTGTCATACTTCATTTGTTTTGAAACACACACAAACACATACACACACACACACACCCTTTCTCTGTCAGTATGTATTTCTGTAATCAAATAAATAATGCTTATGTGCCCATTGTAGCGATGCGCAGTAGTTACAAGACGCATTCCAATCCCTATCCCAAATTCCCAATAAGTGGAATTTATACACCATCTACAATGATCCCATAAAGCCCGGTACTAGCGGTCCACATTTAATTACCCGCCACGCACTACCGCGATGGCCATGCAACTCGATTGGGGGGTAGAATACTGATTTCGAGCAACACACCACCGCGCGTTGTTCACTGACGTGAGCACCTTTATCGCCACGCCCCAATTTTTGTGGGCACCCACGTTGGATTTGTGGCCCATATTTTGTGGGCCGAAACTCGTGCATGTGCATGTTATGTACGCTTCTATGCGTGGTTCGGTACACGTAGTGTCGCGACAAGCCGGGAGACTACTCGACAGTGGGTTCTCAGCATGTTTGCACAATTGCACTAGTGTCCGCCGATTGTGTTGCGCCCGGCCGTCTACATAGCGGCGACACCGAGAATGGCATGTCGTGTGCACTGCTAGGTTTTCTTGCCACGTGCCCGGAAATAGAACCAAGGAGCACGGGCAAGGGACCTATTGGGCTTGAGGGGCGGTTGACTTGGAGTGTAAGCACCATGGCGCGCGGATCGTTGGCCTTTGAAACTTGCGCATCGCCGGGCGTGAAAAATGGCGGGAAGCCTATTTAAGTACTGTAGCACTGACCATTATTTGGCTTGCGGCAAATGGCACAGTACTGTGTCCGTTTACCGGCGTGTCCCCTTATCATCAAGTTGATTGGAATCGGTACTACAAATGCGATGTTTTGAGTAAGGATAAACAAATAGATGTTGTATCACACTTATTGGAATGGGGATTGGGATACGTATTTAACTATTGCGCATTGCTACGATGGGTACATGATCATTTTTTGTGATTACAAAAATACAAAGAACGACGGGCACAACGACGGCTAGTCATTATTTTCATCGACGTTCCCGTACTGTGCCATGATGGGGCATGAAATGGGCAACGCCGTGAATAGAAGAAATATAGGGCGCTGATTGTTGAGCGTATTGGCGGAGCGGGTGTGCGGGTTCCACCTGTCCAAGGGTTGCTAGCCCCGCGCGAATGTGGCAGATTTTGAAACATTAAAACTTAAGTTGACTGTACGAGGGCCTTGATGACATCGGACGGTAGATTTGACGCAAAAACCGGCCGGTAGGCATAACTTGTGCTGATTGCATATCGTGCCATTTACAACTTAGTTTGCTCGAATCGGACACCGTACGGCAAAGTTAGTCTTTTTTAAGCCTCCCAAGCTGTGGGTTTACGGCCCCAATCCCACCCACGTCAAGCATCTTAAAGGCACAAGCCATCACACCCACGTGCTCCCACGTTTGCGGACAGCCTGCTGGGATCATAAAAACCCCATGTTGTGTCGCTCATTTCAGGAGTATTCACGAGCCAAACTGTGGAAAATCCGAATTCCGGGGCGCCCGAATCATGGTATACACCGAAATCGGGGTTGGGCCGCAAACCCTAATACGTCAGATCGTAGCCGTGACGGGCCCCATTTGTGCCCCGCTTCCCCCTTAACTTCACCGTCAACACAAGCCTCGGTCCGCCTTTTCAACGAGCTAAAGTACATTTCAACCCTAGAAACCCTCCATTGTAAACACCTGCCCTACGCGAAAGGCCCTGCTTCACTAGTAACGGACTGGTGGGAAGAGCGTACTCGTTTTTCCCAATCCAAAAACATCGCATTTGTAGTACCGATGAATCCAATTAAGCTAAGGATAAGGGGACACACCGACAGACACACCCACACTCACACACACACAAACACACACGCACACATACACACACACACACACACACGCGAGCGCGCGCAGACACACACACAAACTCACTCACTCACACACACACACACACACACACACACACACACATGCACGCACACACACACACATACATACACACACATACATGCAGACACACACACACACGCACGCACACACACACACACACACACATGCACGCACACACACACATGCATACACACACACACACACACACACACACACACACACACACACACATACATTTTTACAAATTCATGTAGTAGGATGACACACTTACGGGTACGGCACGTGTACATGCACCACATGAAAGTTCATGTGATGATGAATACCCTTCATGTATAAATAACAAATATTTATAATTGATATGGACAATCAATCATGGCGCCCGCCGGCGGCGCAGCGGCGGCGGCCCCGGAGGGGGGTGCGCTCGCAGGCCCGTCGGCATCCCCTCACCTCCCCGTGGTGGGCGCTGGAAACCCCGTAGCCGTGCCAGGCCTGGCACGGTAGGGGGCTAAGAGGGCCGACAGCTCGATCCGTGGGATCAGCAGCTGTCGGGAAAGCCATGTACAGAGGGCTTTTGAAAAAATAATTTCTGTGCACTACCGGCGCCAAGATCTCCCGCTCGGCCCGTCCGATATGTTTTTTCGCGCACAGATACTCCTAGATACAACTTTACTTTTAGGAGTGGGACCTGTACTACGGCAGCGTTTGATGGCGAGGAGGGTACGGCCGGATCAGCGGTGTGAGGCGGGTGTTGGAGCTGGTGGTGGCGAGCCGGGAAGCAGCGCCAGGAAAGGGCGCTCGCTAGCTATCGACCAGCCCTGTGCCGGTCGAACCTTACCGAGGGGTGAGGCAAGACATGGCACATGACGGTGGCTAGTCGCAGACGGAGGAGCGGCTACAGGAGGCGGCGGCGATCCTCAGGATCAGCCGCCGCCGAAAAGCCCTGTACGGAGGGCTTTTTTGGACACTAAAATAATGTCCGTACCCGGCGTCGAGCTAGTTGGGGAGCAGCACCAGGGTAGGGCGCTCACTAGCGCGTCGCTACGTCGTCCAGCGTCATCCCCCGGGGGGAGAAGTCAGCTGGGACGGCAAGGAGGACAGTCGCGACGGGAGGAGCGACACGATCTGGCGGCGACGACCCTTTGGGTCGGCGCCGCCGGAAAACCCGGCACGGAGGGTTTTGCTTAATTCCGGGCGCCCGCGGCCCGCCGGATCCGGCTACGGTGACCTGCCCCCCCCCCCTCTTCGACACCCACTACCCCGACAGACCTTCATACTCCTAGGAGTCCTTGAGCGTGGGCCCGGGTGAGCGCGGAGGCCCCCGCTCAAGAAAAGGCTGCTCGGTGGACGCGCGATCGGAGGGGGGAGGGTACGGCCACAGGCCGGAAAACCGACAGGTACCCGGGTACCAGACAGAGAAAAAACCGGGGAAATGAGCGGGGAAAATTCAGGCGCGGAGGCAGGAGCGCTAGTTTTTTCTATGTCTGTGCGTCTTGGTCCCCCCCACCTGTCCTCGAGGTGATGGGGGACCTCGACACGGAGGACCGCCGCGTCGGTGGACGCGGCAAGACCTTGGGGCGGGGTTTACGGGATGGAGCGGCGGGATCGACGAGCGACCGCGCGAGGAGGGGTTTTTTGCCAGCCTTTCCCCTCCTACCTTCGGCAAGACCGAAGTCACGCGGGAGCTAGATTAGGCTGGCCCGTCGTCCCTCCCGAACGCCGACCGGCCTAGGCCGGTCGACACCCCGGTTCGGCGGGAGCGGGCCGTGCATCGTGAAGGTCGAGCAGCAGTTTAGTTTTGCATTTCTTGACAAGTGGATTTATTTTTAGATCTGTTTTTCTTGATTACAAAATTATTACGCTGTTACTGCTTAGGCGGGGGGACTGTGGCAATTACTGCGGTTGCTTACAGTTTTTTAACTCCCGAGGAACGTCGGCACACATTGCAGATAGGTGTGTCGATAGGTGTACCTGGTCGAAGAGACCCGGGCTAAACTCGCTTATAAGTCCTGCATGGCTTAGTAGAGAGGCCCGTGAGACAGCAGCCGGTCCAGTTTGCCGGGTCATGTTGTAAACAATTTTCAATTTCCAATTTGGACAATCATGTTCTTTCATTTGCCAAATCCAACACCGGGCCTCAAATGAGGTTGCCTCAATACACGAGCGCAGCCTAGCCAGGAGCTTAACATCTCATGTTTCGTGGATAGTGGTAAAGTTGGCATGATAAGAACCGGCCATAAACTGTGTACATGTAAGAGACAAGCAGAGGGGGAAACCCTACCTACCCGGCACTTACATGTAGCCTCGACCCCCACGCTATCCCCATGTCACTAGATCAACATATCCGAAACCCGGGGATAAGTGAGCGCTATATTACCATCCCTGGATTTGAACCCGCGTCACTTATGAGTTTAAGGTTTGATTTAACCTTACACTCTTAGTCGTGCTTGCCAAAGGCCGCGCCCTAAGAGAATGCCGGTCACCGGCAACATTTGCTTGCAAAACGCCCCCCTCATTATATGTGGTCAACCCGCCATATTTTTGAAGCGCAAAAAAAAAATTGTAATAATAGTAAAATTATGGAGGTTCAACTTTCACGGGGGCTAGATTTGTTCCTGGTTCGTCGCGGAGTACGTCCGTAACCATTTGTCGCATCCGTCTCCGTCAACGTCGCTATACTACCACAACGTCACAAACACGCCCGTTGTTCACGGGTCTAGCTTTTGTCTAGTCGCATAGCAACGGTGGCTACTTGGTCTTTGGTTGGCGTGTGAGGGCAGGCGTGTAGCGACTAGGTCCTCTTCGCTGTGCGCTCCCCGGTAGCAATGCGGGCATAGTTTGGCGAGTAATGTCATGGTGCAGTATTGACAAATGTAGGACCCGTACGTATCGCTACTAGTTGTCTTCCGTACCCTCCGAGGAAGTGTAGAACTTAAGTTGTACCGTTGTACATATAACTAATGTAATTAGCTCAAGTCCCATTACAATACTAGCGTGCATACTGGTGAGATTAACTAAGCGGCACGACACGCATGGCCACATATGCCCGAGGCAACATTGATAATGTTTCATGCGACGTCCTCCCGAGGGACGTGTGACGCTTCAAGACTAAACGCGAGCTAGGTTGGGCTACACCCACCATTGACATAAGTGCCTAATGTGGTTGGTGTGCCGCATGGCTATCGTGACGGCACACTACCGCTCGCTTAGGCGACGGCCTCTTTGCAGCACAAGCCACCGGGGGAGGTACGGGCAAAACTAGCGTGATCAGTAAGGTGTAGTAAAAAAACAACATAAGGACGGGGACATGTGCAACACGTAAGTAGGAGTGCAGACCGACTTATATCTCATGTGATGGCTTTGATTCTCAGGCCCCGAAGGGGAGATGAAGCCGAAGCTAGGTGGATTGCGGCGTCGGGAAGAGCAGCAAATGTCTCGGATTGGCATGAGGTGCGCGGCATAAAAATGAGGCTGTTGACCGTTTGAGCTAGGGTTTTTCGCCTCCTTTTTACCCCCAGCTCTAGCACGATTGGAGAAACATATGAGCAAAAGTCAGGCATGCCCGCTTTGATAAGCACACGCTGACAAGCTTATGCTTATCATTACCTCCGAGGCCCCGAGCAATTGTAGCGGCGCGCAACGCATCGAGGAGATAACGAAATTTTAATTTTGCACCTTTAATGAGAACTTGCCATAAAGCCGTTTTGTAACTTTCGATTATTATCACGTCGTTAGCGGGGGCGAAAAGGATAGACAAGGAGACTCCCGGCCTAACCCATATTCCTAAGGCCTAGATGGCACTTTACGGGTTGGCATGGAGACGTTAACCGGTCAATAGCCGGTTCTTTTCGTAAATGCTATATAATTTCATCGAATAAGGTCCATAGAAATAAAACAACTCAACATCCATTCACAATCGGTAAGAGACACCGTCGACGTCGGCCGTTGAAGTGCCGCAGCGCCGATCATTAGCATATGTAGTGGAGGTAGAACGTCGGTGGAGCAAGACAGAAATGCAAACTCACTTTTTAACAAGCCACTAGATTAAAACTAGATAAAAATACATGTATATGTGTACGTTTCATATTCAAAGCTTGGTGATTTCCGACTTGCATGAATTGTGATTTATCACATAAGCGTGCATGCGTGTGTAATGTTATGGAGGAGTGTGTTTTCTCCCTCGAAAAAGCTCGCGATGCTTTATTAATAGCGTTGACTTCCATACACGCTTGTGTTGTTGCATGTAGAAAATATAAAATAGCTTGGTTAGAAAGTTCATAGAACACCACCTATGAATCCACTCTATATTCATGTTGGTCTAGACCACCCAAGGAGCATGCGCCTCGATGTGTTTCAATTCTGCACTATATCAGTAAGCGCGAATCGCACATACAATTTCGCGCGAGCTAGGAATCCACGGTGGAGCTTACAAATATTAATAGGCCTCCCCCACACACATTTCTCCGGCGATAAACACCGGAGTTATCACGCACGAGCTAAGTCAGGGTTGCATGCTTCCCACTTCGACAACTATCCCGACATCGGTCAGTTATTAACCCCCGTAGCAATGTAGAGAAGGCCGAGTATTGTCAAGGTCTAGCGACAATTTTAGTATATAGACTAATATGGAAGTGGACGACGCGGAAAATGTGCCATTCAATTTTCATATATTATTGATATTGGTAAAGTAATTGTTTCAGTAGTCGGTAGTATATCGGCGAGCTTCGGTGAACGGAACATGGGGGCATGTCTTACCTCTACTCAACCGCTACCGTACCCTGCATGTAGTAAGGGGGACCTAAGACAGTCTCAATTAAGTATGAAATGTTGGAATCCAAGTTCTACTTCAATTCGAACGACACGAGAAGTGCAATCTTTTGTTGAGGCAACCCCGTGATGGACCCATTCCACCGATATGAGGCGACAAAATACATTGGACTACGCCTTTCATAGTAAACCTATCAACATGTCGCCATCGACAGAGTTATCACTATTCGCCGACCATGTATGCGATCATTCACACCCATTTCCATCGAAGAGCATAAAGAAAGGCCGCGTGCCTACTATGTGAATCGAAATCCCTCTGAAGCGTCACAAGTATAAGACCTCGCTTTATATAAATCCGTAGCCGTTCCCGCAGACCACCGTACAAATTCTGCAAACCGCAGTAAAGATGTACATTTACGTCCGTCTGCGGCCGCAAAAGCGGTACCGTGAAGGTGCGTTTTATATATTTCCGCAGCCGCACATACAACCGCTACATGTACGCAAGTTACACAACCATCGCCGCGTGCCGTGATAACGCCATGCCCGCGCAGTCCAAGCTCCTTGGCGCCCTTGGCGGAGCCGGCGCGGTAGCCGCCGTTATCGCTGGACTAGCCGCGTCTCTTGTAGCTTAAGGAGTAAGGAGAAAGCTCGACGCCGCCAAAAGTGCAACCAAAGTTTACACGACGTAGATGGCCCACCGCAAAAGCGGTCGGGGTCCGGCACTCAACACCGCCGCCCCCGGTACCCAAACAAGTACGGGAACTCTGCACGCAGGCGGCATCTTGAGAAGACACAATGGATCTACGACTTCGTATCGCAGGAAAATAAGGCGAGTATTCCCTTCATGTCCGATCGGCGACGAGCCAGCGCGTAGGCACGGCTCGCCAAAACCATGTGCTCCAAGAAACATGAACACCTCTTAATGGTTCGTTGTCCAACTTGCTGGTGGCAGGTCCTTGGAGTCCGGTGGCAGTTTTTTTCCTCGCCAATACCTCACCCTTGTCTCTTCAACATATTGCTCCTTTGTTCACCCCGATGGTTGTTTCTTCTTCAACTTTGTCCACAACGGGACGATGTCTCGCACAATTGCCGTGCGCATAGCGCCTTGCATTTTCCACAACGCTGTCGGATTCTTGCACCGCGCCTCGAAGGAGTTCTCATGCGCACGCTTGCACCGTCAACGACGAAGAACTACAAGCTCCTTCGCATTGGACAAGTACCGGGTGGCTGCGCTTTTGCGAAGCTCCGCTAGCGGTTGTATTTGTTTGAAGTTGCTTTGCACGATGGCCGCCCAAAACAGTGCAATGCTCGTCCGCGTGCCAATTCAGCCGGTTGTATCCACCCTCCTCACCGCCGCCTTCTTCGGCGTCCTCGCACTCGCCCTATGTGCTTTCCTCTTGTGCGCCCCTCTCCGTACCCTCGCCGGGTTGTCGCGCTTCCCCACATCCTTTCCCGCCGCCGGACTCGTCTTCCGCTCGCCCGTCGTCGCCGTCCCAAAAGGGGTCGTCCTCGGACTCGCGTTCCACGCCCCCTTCACAAGTACCCGCATACGTCGCCATACTCGGCATACACTGCGCGATGGGCTTGTGGATGGCGTGCGCGAGGATATTTGATGAGCGAGAGCAAGCACTCGTTTGAAGTACGAATGGCGTGAGCGAGGGAATTCGATTTGCTCCGTATGGGAGAGAGCGGGTACCGATAGCGAATACTATCTTGAAGTACTTTTAAAATGTGCGGATCGTTCGTCCGATATGTGCACCCGCTTCCAAGCGGTTGAACATTTTTCGATATGTGCGGGCGCTCGAGGCGTCCGCACAATCAAATCCGCAGATCTTTTGGATCTGCGGGTGCATATTTATATGAAACACAAATGTTAAGATGTGCGAATCCGTGGATGTCGCGATAAAATAATTCGTACACGGTACAAAATTATGTAGTTGCGGATTTATATGAAACGCAGCCTAAGGCCGTACCGTATGACCCGTCTATGTTGCTCATTTCACTCGTTGCACGACTGCGGCGGCAACTTCCGCATGTCATTTGCTTTGTCTTTCAACTTCCTTGCAAAGCTTGTGCTAGGAGTGTTACCAAGCCATTGGCGTGGCGACCTTCGTGTCTCCGCTTGCGCTTTGGTTTTTAATACACGCTTGGTGGACATGCACACCATCCATGCAATGCGCTCATGGGGCGCTAGCCGACGGCGGCCCCGAAGGGGGGTGTACTTGCAAGCCCGTCGGCACCTACCTCCACCTCCACACGGTGGGCGCTGATAACCATGTAGCCGTGCCAGGCTTCGCACGGTAGGGGGCTAAACGAGGTACCGAGATTTGCGTGGCAAAGCAAGGAGGGCCCACAAACAACAACCGGTTTATTCAAGTATTGTTGTAAACAATTTCATTTTCATTTTCAATTTGCGCTCATGGGGACAATCTACGATAGCTGGCAATGAGCTCCCGAAACCAAGATGTATTGAAGACTACACATTTTTTATTGTTTTCTTTGTCATTTTTGAACTTATTTTACACCTCAAATCCAACTTAGCGCATTCGAATCATACCTCCCTTTTTTGCGGATTTTCAAATCATCTTGTTCGAAGACGTAGCTCTTCGACGTGCGCGCCGGACCGTCCACGACACTTGCATGCTATCATTCGTGTAATACTCTGCTTTCTCACATTTGATGTTATCCCTTTTGTTCCTGTTTTTTAATGTCATTTGTCATCCGTCGCGACGCACGTCAATCTTAACGTTGCATCCGTTATTATTCAAGCAAATTTCACTTTCGGCGCTGCTCACAAAGCTGCGCGACACCATATTATTACTACGAGCACTCCCATTGAAAACGCAGGCGAAACCGACGAGGTTTAGGCTAACTTAATGTCGTGCGTCGCCGTCACAACCACGCCTCGCGACGGCTCACTCAGCCTCCCAAACAATAGGATTAGCCGGCGCCGGCAGCACCGGAAACTCAAATCCTTCGCCCATCGAGTCGCGCACACCGACGGCATTCCTCCCCTCTGCGCCGCTGTCCGCGTCGTGACGTGCCATACTCCCGGGCATCCCCAGCAGGCTGACATCCACGCGAGGAATGTCGCCAGGAGGATACGAGTCCGGGAGTAAGACGTCGGCCGCTTCCGTTGAAGCACCGCCAGTAATTATTGATGGCGCTTCGATTTTGTCGCCGCAGTCGCTTCGTATCCGCCCCGACCCGTTTCTACTCCCGACCATCAACAGCGTCGTCGTGGTCGCTTCGCCGCTGGACTCTACGATTGTGGCGGCCTGCGAGAACGGCGCCCCCCGCATCGACCCGTTACTGTATCGTCCGAGAGGGGACGAGCCCCCGGGCGCGCATATGTCCAGAGCCACGGACGCCGCGCTGCGCGTGGAGTCGGTGCGGAGCTCAAGCGCACCGCCCCTTCGGCGGCCGCTCGAGGTGCGAGCTTCGCGGCGGGTTTCGGCCATGTCGGGGAGCGCGGCTGATGAGGTGTTGAAGGGGTGGCGGGAGGAGGCGGCTGACCGTCTACTGCCGTTGCCTTCACGATCTGTAGTGTGGTAACGTAAAATTGGGGTACACATATTTAGTAGGGGCTCTAATGAATTTCGGCAAACAAACAAATAACGCGATTAAATATGGAAGACAGCTGTGCGTTGAAGAACGCGACCTCTTTATTATTATTCCCACAAAAATCACGAATTGGGTTCTGAGCTTTCATAAATAGGTTTGTGGCGTTGTGGTGTGTGGGCCTGTTGGCTCTTGTCGCTGCCAAGGCCGCTACGGAACCGGCGCTACGAGTGACACAGTAAACAATTACGGTGATGCGTGCATAGTTATCATATAAACACATCTTGCCTGCACAAGGGCTGCGTTCGATGAAAGAAAGGCCTCCATTGAGCTCCGTTAAGTCACAGTGACATAAGTAAAGCATGCAATGAATGATATTAACTGTCGGGTGTACCAAAGTCAACGAGAGTGTCACTCGATAGCGAAAAGGCTGTGCCGATTAAATGTGTTGTTTTACCCCCCCTCCCCTCAACTTAATTTGTATGAATATTCTAGTACTTAAGTAGTGTTGCGATACTGGCTTGTTAAAGGTTGCTCCCAGCCTGCCACCACTTTTTTTAAAACAATGCATGCTTGTGTGCACCAGGGTGTAATATACAATATGCAAGCATAAAATGGAGAGGGGGGGGGCAATTTTTGGAGCCATGACCATAATACATGCACCATCACAAAACCCTAACCATACATACGGTAGCCCTACCAAGCCACCCCTCCATGTAGGAGGTGTCAAAAGTGCTATGATGTTACTATTGAGCTGCCAACGATCACCGGCGCATGTCATGGACCAAGTACCGCCCTACTGCGCAAGGCTGCCAACCTATCGAGAGTCTTCAACTTCTCCTCGGAGTGAGCCTAAGGTTCAGGTTTTAAGGTTACCCTAATCGTATACCCTAAACCCTCAACAGGGGTCATGTACTGCTCAAGTACGCACAAACAGAGTTGAAATAGAAATACATAATAATCCCCCTTCCCCCTCTCAGTTTCCGCCAGAACTCGGTACATAAATCAGCATATGTAATCGGAACGGCCTAACGCCAAAAAAAAATCGTATAATGATAAACATGGCACGGCTGCAGTGATATATATGGGTAACATGAGCAACCACCACCCAAGCAAAGGGGACAGCAGAAGTTTGTGATCGAGTAGGTTCATGGATTGATCAAAGTTCGTCAAAATGTTGTTCTCAGCACGCAACTATAACGGCGCCGAGGCGAAGATGGTTTGTGGGTGTCAGTGTTCATACACAGCCTAACAAATCGCCATGAGCGCAAATTTTAAAAGGCTGAGACGATTATTTATCTATGTTAGCTCGTAGCGATACATTTTGTAAACAATGTAGGATAACAAATTCACCACCAAGATCGAGTCACACCGCAAAATCTCAGACTATCGCCAGGTACATCGCCAGCAATAGATAGAGCGCAACTTTAGAGACCACTTGCTAAAACAATATCAACAATAAACACCAAAACAATACTCTGCGTCCACGTCAGTGTTCCCCGCCTCACTTACAAACCCTAAACACCGCAACCTCAAAATTTAACCCTAAAATTTAAAACAACACATTCCAACATTCGTAGATGCACGTACAGGTACGGGTACACAGCGAACACAGCAAACACAGGTCCCACAAAAACACACACAAAATATAGCGTGCGGGGTTGCTTACATGATTGTGAGAAGCTTTCTGGCCGGGACGGGGCAATGAGGTGGCTGGCCGTCTTGGTGGAGCTATTCATGTGGCCCCGTCGCAGCTCCAGCACTACCGCCAGCTCTCGCGCCTTCCGTCGCCGGTGCCACACCGACAGCGCGAGTCCGGCGGCCAAGAGCACCGCCAGCGCGCCGACGACAACGGCGACTGCGGTGATGACGCCTTTCGCCGAGGTCCCGCCAGGCTGTGCCGCCGGCTCGCCGCCCGTGAGCAGAAAGTGGCGCGTGTCGACGGGCGGGTCGAAGGTGTTGAACAGCGTCTTCATTATCTGCACATCAGAAAATCGAATAGTGCCCCCATTAATGAATAACCTCATTTGGAGCCTCCCATTAATACTCGATCAGAACGCCAATAAATAAAAGTGCACTTGGAATGGATTACAAGAAGAACAACATGAAACTGCATTTGTTGTTTTAGATGGCGGCCTACTGTCCGATTACTTACAAGAAAAATAACGGCGCGGGGAATTCTCAATTTTCAAAGAATGTACTGTTCTTGACATACATCTCTAGTACTTAACGCATGCTTACCAGGTCGAAGGCGCGATTACTTGCATATACCCTAAACCACCTGAAACATAAACCCTAAATACGAAACACCTGATAGAGCTACTTTGGCGTTGGGCAACAGAAAATATATCAGTCGCAAAGGGAAAAAAGTTAAAATGAGAATTGAATTGAGATAACGCGCAACATTTGGCCAAATTAAATCACACATTCATGAAAAATGTTCAGTCTTTGGGTCGCGGGGCGGAGTGAGGAGTAATGGGGGCACTTGCGTTTTGCAGTTCGGGGGAGGAGGGGTAAATGGACTCGTTGACGAGGCGCACGACGGGTGTCCCATCCAATGCAATGACCACGATTTGTGACGCCCCAAAGTCGCCTCCGCTGCGGAACAGCAGCCCCCCGTCGGCGTACAGACTCGTGTCGCCGCTTGCTTGGTCGCAGCAAATGCCGTCGCCCGCCTTATCCCTACGGAAAAGTAAAAAGGCAGCCTCAGTCTGTTTTTCGCACGGGGGTTCGGAGGTGTGTGTGTGTGTGTGTGTGTGTGTGTGTGTGTGTGTGTGAGAGAGAGAGAGAGAGAGAGAGAGAGAGAGATTGTTTGAGCACAGCTGCAATTATCAACGGTCGGTATTCGTTGCGTGAAAGGCATAAATGACTATTCAAAGGCATTTGAAGGGAATTAAACACACCCATAACCCACACTGCATTGTCCATTTCAAAATTTCTCATGTTGTAAGCAAATTATGGTACATCATATTTCAAATTGACATTGCAACCATTTCGAAGACGTCCTGGCTGCGCCACAATCATTGGCTGAATCAACTCCGTCGATGCCATCCCCCATCTATTACAGCACATCCACTGCCTTTCCAACGCAAGTTAAGACTAATAATTAACAATGGTGTGCGTGTGTTTATGTGTGTGCGTGTGTGTGTGTGTGTGTGTGTGTGTGTGTGTGTGTGTGCGTGCGTGTGTGTGTGTGTGTGTGTGTGTGTGTGTGTGTGCGTGTGTGTGTGTGTGTGTGTGTGTGTGTGTGTGTGCGTGCGTGTGTGACAGAGTGTGTGTGTATGCGTGCGCGCGTGTATGAGTGTGGACGAGTGTGAGTGTGCGAGTATGTGTGGGTACATGTGTACACAGGTATGATCCACACTGCATAGATGTTTCAAACTGAAGTACGTTGTAAAATGTTTTATGGTAAGTGGCATGTCATATTCACATTGCAATATGCTCGTACATGCTATTGGCTGAATCAACCCCCCACAGTGCCACCCGCCTTTCATCCAACTATATTCGTTTCAATTCCAAAGTCAATACTGACAACCAACCAAAAAAACGTTTCGCGTGTAGGACGGTCACCTGATGACAAACACGTAAATTCCGGCGCACAATGCGAGCGAGCCGCCCGTCGCCGAGTCCCCCTCCCGCTGCCCCCCGTCCTCCGCGCTCCAGCCCGCCAGAGTGTCCTCATCGGGGCCGATCAGCGCCCAGGAGACCTCGCGCGGGTAGAGGTCCAGCCGGTTGAGGATGCGGAGGTGACGGGGGGCGGCGGGGGTGTCGCCCTCGGCGCACCACTCCGCCGTCTCAGCCAATCCGCCGCTCTCCATCCGCTCCTCCTCCGCCGCCGCCTCCTCGGCTGCCCAGTCGTGACTCAGTCCGCGAAGCATTGTGCGCACGGCGGTGAACAGCGTGCCGCCGTACTCCAAAATCTACGCAAGAAACATTTGTCAGCAGAAAAAAATAAAAACTCGTAACAGTAAAAAAATTCAAAAAATGTTATACAACAAACGCGTCACAAGAACGGATACCAACAGCTCATCAGTTCCAAAATTTCTCGGCCATTTGGGATATGAATCGACAGCGCACGTAATAGGAAACTTAGTACGGTTGTGACTATGCGAGCAGGAATGCCAAGAGGGCGCGCGTCGTCACAAAGTTTATGCAGTGCATTGCGTAACTGATTGTCTTTGGGTGTGCCTCATACAATAATGAGGGTGAGCACAAAATAAACCACCGATAATAATAGTTAAGCATCGACGCCACTCGTAACTGTGGATGCACGACTAATATGCGACCATGCATAATTTTTTGAGAAAAAAAAATGTTCAAATGCAATTTCGATTTACCCATAATCACCCCTTTACCCCCAAAATATCAAAGTCTGACTTGTCGAATAATAATTGGGCATGAAGACAGCAATTTATACACAGATTTGGACAATTCAGGCTCAAAAATGTATGAAGGGTCATACACAGAAATATAAGAAAATATGACCGAAATTGCCATAGTTTCTGATAAAAGGTACATTCATACATATTTGTACAATTAATCATTCCATTACTTAAATGTAGAAATAATCACAAGTGAAGTCATAATGCAAATACATCCACATGCATCGAACACATGCTGCATTCGCTCAAAACGCACAACCACGACGCCGCACCCTCAAAACAAGTAATGTGACTCCCCCCCAATCATTGGGTAGAGCGCAGCGCGGGCCGATGTATTCTGACATTGGTCCAACGAATGGGCAAAAAAAAACCATGTGTAATCATTATTATGCACATTCACATAAAACGTAGAGCCCATGGGGCTGCGTCGGTCGTAAGTTAGGAATACTAAACCTTCTTCCAGGCTCATTGCGAGTTGACAAGCTGTAGCAGGATGCCCTTCTTCAGTGGAGCAACTTGTTACAGTGTAGCACAGTACCCAATTTCACAAAAAAAGGTTGTATCTTTGAGAAATTGCAAAACAGTATCGAAAGTGACTGCCGCAGTTGGGGCCTGATGTTCGGCGTCAGTTGAGGCAGTGATTGTGAAGCTGCAAACTCGCACACTACGCCAGAGTTCCTCAACTTTGACAACCGGATATCCGCAATTACTTGAAGCTCGCACAGATATGTTTCGAATTATAAAGAAACAAGTACGCGCGTCGTTCATTACGTTAACAAGTGTGAAAATGATGGAGGGGTGCACCCACCGTGCTGGGGTCCGGGTCGAACCCTCCGAGCGCCTCCGTCCTAGGTGGCAGCTCGATGGTGTACGACGGCGCGCCCAGCGCCCACTGCGTCCAGTCGGTGAGGATGCCGCTGCTGAGGTACAGCTCGTCGTCGAGGTCGCCATTCCCGTACAGCCATCGACAGCTGGGCAACGAGCACGCCGCGTTCACCGCCTCTTGCATCATTCCCCCGATCCCGCCGACAGTCAGCCTGCGGGTGCATCACACACAGTCGTGCACACGGTAAGGCTCCTTAGGTTAGCTTCCGTTATGTATCAGAACCACCTCCGCAACTCGATTTATTGGCAGCACAACGGTTTGTCTCGTTATCAAGTTGTTTGGAGAGCCATCGTCGTCTGCATTGCCACTTGTCAGCAAGTGTCTCCATAAGAATCAAGGTGTCCGTGCACTGTCTTCCATTTCCATTAATATCGACCACACAATCATAATATCGCTGGTGTGCATCAGCAGCAGCGCTAAGATTAAACATTCGACTCGTCTTACGGCGCGGCTTTTATTAGGTATTGCAACTGCATTGCCTCCAGTGCGTCCGTCTGATCTGCTATGTCACTGTCACCCATCAGTAGGTGTTACGGAAACTTTATTTGGCAATCAATTACTGTGACGCGAGCTCACCCGCTGTACATTGGCGTATTGAGGTGCGCCCAACCGCCGAGAAGCAGCTGCCCGTAGCTGTGCACGTCGAGGAAGCCGACCACCCCTTTCTCCGGCACCGTCACCGTCCCCCACCCATCCGCCGCGTGCTGCACGGCCCCCGTGCCGCAAAGCTCCGCGGGATCCCGGTCGTGCAGCTCCGCGAGCAGCTCACACAACGCGAGCGCCTGCGAATGAATCACGTCACACCCGTCATTTACGATACCTCGCACAAACATCGCTCCCGAGAAACGAGAAAAGGACGAGCTCGATACGCCCGCCCGCTGTAGCCCGACACCCCGACAATTAAAATGCATGGCATTGATATTCTCGATCTAGCTCAGGCGAAAGAGTGAGAATAATGAAAAATAAAGACGCAAAAGCATACTCGTCGACGCGTGCCTGTAAGCATACACGCACCCCAGATATTCTCGAGACGACATTTCCAATGAAACACGGCCGAGATCCTCATATCCTTTGTAACCCGAACGAGTAGAAACCCAAGCTTTATACTTGTAGTTTCGTTTTCAACGGAATTTAGACCAATTCCCTTGAAAACAAACGTAACTGAGCTCGTCTGAATGTGAACTATCGAGACAGAAACCTGAATCAATCGCCAAGGCGATTTGGATGCCATCAAATGTTGCCAGGGCGAGCAAGATAGGATGGAAGGGCAAAACCAAAGAAACAAACCGTGGGATGCAAGAGGAGTGTGTACAAAAAATGGTAAGTTAGGGCACACGGACGACACCGATCGCCGCGGAGTCGTAAAGCGCTGATGAAAGCTGTTGACTTGCGAAAGAGCGAAACGGGTACGCAGGAGATGCATGCACGGAGCGTGTGCACATATCTGTATGGCTTGGGCGTGTGTGCGTGCGGGCCGGTGAGCAAGCGTGCGTGTGTGTGTGTGTGTGTGTGTGTGTGTGTGTGTGTGTGTGTGTGTGTGTGTGTGTGTGTATGCGCGCGCGCGCGTGTATGTGTGTGTGTGTGTGTGTGTGTATGCGCGCGCGCGTGTGTATGTGTGTGTGTGTGTGTGTGTGTGTGTGTGTGTGTGTGTGTGTGTGTGTGAGTAGGAGGGGGGGTAGAAAGTGTGCATCACATGTGCGTAAGCAACAATGCGCACGAGTATGTGAAAATGCCATTCTATCTGTTTGCAAGTGCGCGACTGTATATTGTTTGTGCGTGCGTGTGAGTGAGAGGCTGTGTAGGTGTGTCCGTTCATAGTATTGCGTGTATAAATGTGTGTGGTGAATATGGTTGTGTGTCGCCCATGTGAGCCGTGTCTGAGAGTGTACGAGTCCATCTGCGTGTGTGTGTGTGTGTGTGTGCCTATGAGAGAGAGAGAGAGAGAGAAAGAGAGAGAGAGAGAGAGAGAGAGAGAGAGAGAGAGAGAGAGAGAGAGAGAGAGAGAGAGAGAGAGAGAGAGAGAGAGTGTGGGTGCGTGGGTGTGAGTGTGTGGGTGCGTGGGTGTGAGTGTGCGTATGAGAGTGCCAGCACCTCCGGTGGCTGCAGCGGATACTCCCCCGCATAGTCCTCTCTACAGATATCCTCCGACATCGCTTCGCCCCCACGTGCGCCCCAGTCGAGCGGCCACGCGCGATTGAGGTCGATGCCCACACACTGCGGAGTGTCGAGAACGTGGGTTAAGTAGCTATATCAGTGAGCTGGTAATGAAGGAGGGGCACTGCAAGTATGACCGGCACCACCTCCCACTTTCAAGGTATACTAGACAGCCTTTACCGTTGATGTTTCTCTTAAGACAAAAGGAACGATAGCGTGTTGCGGGGGTGGTGTGGGTACCCCGGACTTGGCCAGTGGTTGGCGGTTCTTCCTCCACATTCGGTCGCATTTTAAAATAAAGGAGCTACTGCACTGCTGACCGTCCGCCCCAAAGGTGTACTGCAATATGGGAAAGGTGCAGTGAGTCAATGCGTAACGCACACAACGCCAGAGAGGGAGGGGGAGGGAGGGGGAGAGGGGGAGGGGGAGAGGGGGAGAGGGGGAGAGGGGGAGAGGAGAGAGAGAGAGAGAGAGAGAGAGAGAGAGAGAGAGAGAGAGAGAGAGAGAGAGAGAGAGAGAGAGAGAGAGAGAGAGAGAGAGAGAGAGAGAGAGAGAGAGAGAGAGAGAGAGAGAGAGAGAGAGAGAGAGAGAGAGAGAGAGAGAGAGAGAGAGAGAGAGAGAGAGAGAGAGCGAGAGAGAGAGAGAGAGAGAGCGAGAGCGAGAGAGCGAGAGAGAGAGCGAGAGAGAGAGAGAGAGAGAGAGAGAGAGAGAGAGAGAGAGAGAGAGAGAGAGAGAGAGAGAGAGAGAGAGAGAGAGAGAAAGAGAGAGAGAGTGTGTGAGTGAGTGAGGGACGACGAATGGTGGCGGAGCCTGTAATGCGACGCAATGGGAAATATGATTCCGCTGTGCACATGGTGGCACCCACCCTCAGCCCATCGGGGTTCATGACGGGGATGATGACAAGCTCAAAGGTGCGCAGTAGATCTGCCAGCTCCCCATCCGTTGCCATCACTTTCAGCACCGTCTCCGCCAGCAACTGACGCGCAGCCAAACATAGCAGCAGCCCGTGAGATTGAGCTACAGCAGCGCACACACACACACACACACACACACACACACACACACACACACACACACACACACACACACACACTGCTTACTCAATACAATGTACGCAGTGTTTTTCGTCGATGACGCGTCACTTGCAAATACTCTATTCTCATCTGTCGTAGTGACTGCAGAGTTCGGCATTCAACGGCAATACATGCCCCTGTTCAAAGCCCACCGCCTACTCAGAAACTCAATGGAGGTCCGAATTACAACTTGCCTTACAAGCGACGACCTGCCAATGCTTTTCAAGGGTAGTGAGTATTGGATATTCAGACAGAACAGCAAAGTTGAGAGAGTGCCGTCCGGAAATAACGAAGTGCCGAGTTTGTAAGGCGTCGAGGTTACGGGGTGTGGATGAAAGGAGGGCGGGGGTACCATTGTCGCGCTAGCAGCCAGCCACTCCCGCGCGTGTAGCATGCCGGTGATGACTACCCGCTTGCTGAGCCCCTCCTGCCCCGCGAGCCGCAGTCCCACGATATCCTGACCCTCGTGCGTCTGTCTCGGCAAAGTGAACAGCGTCACGCGTGGATCGGCCTCGAGCTGCCCGGCACGCTCCACGACCTGGTGTTGCGCATCACGCGTGCCATGTAAGTGTGGAGAATGAATGGTGGTCAGCTCACTTGGCTGCCTGAGGATGGAACGACTCATAGGCAACGGGGTCGAGCTGCAACAGTGCCGTGTCGGATGTTGGGTCGCCGGGTGTCAAGGCGCTGTGTAAAATACATACTACAGTTACATACCTCCTCGTACGTGTGAAATCGCTCGTACCATCCGTCGCTCGTCAGTGGCAGCTCGCCCTCTAACACCTGTGTCAAGCTCCGCCCTACAGGCGTGAGCGTAAGTCAGTTCGCCGTCGTCACTTATCACCTCGCTGCCCCAACGTCCCAACGTACCAGGCTACGGATGCTGGCCATCATACCTGCTAACCTGCGGACCGATCTGTTTATATTACTACCGACAATACGTAAGAAACAGCTACGACCCAAAACTAAATACACACTACAATGCCCCTATTGTTATTGCTTGAGCGACCGCTGCACACAAAGGGGTATACAGGCAGACGATGAGTCCCGGCCGCCTGCCGAGCTGTGGCTGTCTGAAACAGCACAGTCGTGTGAAGCTTGCACCCGTGATCAACTACGAGGGCTGATCAGAACTCGCCCCCTACCCCTTCTAGGGAGAAGCCGCATGTCGACGGCAGCCGATATGCAACGCAACCACGTTATTCGCCACCGACTCCTAGAATATGGCCTCGTGGACAGCAGTCCAAAGTCAGCCTCATAGTTTCGCGGTTTAAAATGCACAGAGTCTGGCACGAATCCTCAAACCTGTCATACGGAAAATTTTAGAATGGGGGAAAAAAGCGGCAACTGTCCTTGCCCCTGATGCACATACCTGCAGAAGGCTCGCCGTCGGTGCTGGTCGTTGACGCCGAGAGCACATCAGAACCAGCGGCAGTAAAAGTGCCAATGACCAGCGCTAGCACAAGAGTGAGCCGGTTCGAGCGCAACGAAGCCATATTTACTATAACGTAGGAGCACGTCGAAGCTGCGCCACAGGGATAGGTAAGCTCCGTCACTCAGCGGGGAAAGGGGTTGCCTGAAGTTAAGGGAAGTGTTAACGTATGCCTGATGCTGTTTTCATTTCCTTGCTGAAGACCGTGCCAATAAGGACAGAGATTGCTGCTTAGCCTTCACATACCTACCAGCTTAATACCTACCTTGGGTACCTACCTACCAGCTCTTTACCTACCTTTGGTACCTACCTACCAGCTCTTTACCTACCTTTGGTACCTACCTACCAGCTCTTTACCTACCTTAGCGAAAGGGTTCTTTGATACATACAGGGAGTCGGTAATTAGTAATTACCTTTATTTGGAGGGTTTACGGATACTCTCCCAAAGTACATTCAGTCGCTTTCCTTGTGTACCGTCGCTACTCGCCACGGTACAGGTACTTGTACTTGTACCGGTACTGGTGCAGTGGTGCCCGTGTGTGGCAAATGATAAGGATTACTTACAGATGCACTCCTCCAGCAGCAAGTAGTTGCTTTTTTTTTTTTTTTTTTTTTTTTTTTTTTTTTTTTTTTTTTTTTTTTTTAGTTGTAGTTGTAGTTGCATTACCCGCCTGTAGAGGGTGCGGATGTGGGCTTACCTGCCAGTTCCGTATCCCGGGGGCGCAAAAAAATTTGCATCATTGAATTTAAAATTATATAGCATGAATTTTCGCCCATTACAAGTGCTAGTTAGGGTTTCCCTCCCTGCTTGTACACAGTTTAAGGCCGGTTCTTAGATGAACTTAGCCACCATCCGCGAAAGATGAGACCATTACAAGTGTTGCTAGAGGAACGTGCTGGATGACCCCCCGTTCTAATTCTCAAGCCGCAGTGTTGATGGGTTTCAGGGTCCCTCCCCCGCGCCTTCATAAAATTGCCAATTCATTTTAGTAGTTAAAAATATGACATCATGCCATTGTGTTTCGCGCCCGTAATCACTTTGATTCATCACAAAAGTTATTGCTACATTTCCATTGCATAGCATGCATGTTTGTGCACTTGTGGACTCGGGGGCATGGGGAGTGGGGATTTGGGTAGTACATTAAGTATGATACTAAGGAAGCAAGCAAGAGGAGCAAAATGTTGATTCTACTATGGTTGTCAACCCCTTGCGCGACCTATGCCCCTATCTCAACCACATCAACTGCCGCGACGGTTCCTTCCCACGACGTTGTTAGTGACTCCCGGATCGTGGCTTGTTTCATATGCCATTATTGATGCCGTGGCGGTTGAGTTGCTTGCAAGGAGGCTCTCCATACAACATACACATCCATTATACATATTTGCTTCATGAGGGCCCAATATTTTTGCTTCGTAACCGATTTACAGTCAACATTTGTCAAATAGCCTCGCAAATATGTTCACATTATGATTATCCACGAACACATTATAAACAATGCATAATTTGAAATAATGCCTTACCTCCCGCCCCCCATGTGGCTGTTTGCTTGCGAACAAAATGCTTAACAATTAAGGGTTATTATATGATATTGTTGGACATACGGTATATTATTTCGGACCTAGTCGGTAGTACTGACGACTCGACCGGTGCGATAATTTATTTCAGTTTTCGATATCCCCGATCGCCGCGAGTATCTCCCAGAGCCTTGCCTAGAACACATGGCATCACGGGGCATCGCTTTGTTCTAACCTCACCAACGCATTCCCCGTGATCGAATTGATAAGGGTGCACCGATCCCCGGCCACCGTTGACGCTGTATAAGTGGCTCGGGCAACGCATGGGCATCATCTGATGTGCTCGCGGGCCGCGGGGCCTCTCCGTTGTTGCCCGCATCGCCCATGCATGTCGCCGCTGCGCAAACCATACTAGCAACGCTAAACATGAGTGCACTTTCCGCCCTTCCCGAGCTCTGGGCTTGGTGTACCCGCCCAACTAGCGATGCCGTTGTTGCGGCGGGCCGTTGTTGCAAATGCCATCAGTAAGCTCGGGCATAAGCATAAGCATCAGCCGATATGATCGCGGCCCGCTCCGCCGCCGCCCGCGTATCGCCACCCGCGGCATCAACGACGCGACTACACGACGCTGCCACTCCTCGCCGCGGGTGTCGTTGGTCCGTTGGTTCAGAGTGATACATGCTTAGTACCAAGGTACTGAAAATAGTATGAAGCTACTGGCCCCGTATTTGAATAGATACGCCCACCACGGTACATTATTTCTTCTTGAAATTGGCGCCCGGCGGCGGCCCCAGAAGGGGGTGCGCTCGCAGGCCCGTCGGCACCTACCTCTACCTCCACGCGGTGGGCGATGGTAACCTTGTAGCCTTCCATGCATGGCGTGGTAGGGGGCTAAATGAGGTACCGGTAGCTGCGATCCGCGTGATCAACCGTTGTCACGAAGCCGTGTATGGAGGGTTTTGGAAGTCATAATATCCGTACTCCAACACTAAGATCTCCGCTCGGCACGTCCGATTTCATTTTCGCCACTTAATATTCCTCACATACCGTTCTATTTGGGGGCATTGGGTATGTATATGTGAAAAAAATTGGCGAGGAGGATACGGACGGATCAGCGGCGGGATGAGGGTGTCGGATCTCGCGGCGGATAGCCAGGAAACATGTGAGGTGCTACTTTGGTTAGGCTAAGTTGGCAACCTTAGACTAATAGTAGAACCTAATCTCTGGATCTAATTATACAGTGTAGAGAGAATTAATAAGATTGTCTTAGGAACAGGGTTTCTTACAATCTGGGTGTGGCGTAAATCTGGTCTGTACCGGTCTCTCCCGCTCTACCAGTAAGTCCCCGTCTTAAATATCCACGCCTCACGTGTTCTAGAAACAGCCTTAGAACCTGTAGCTTGTGCTGTCTGCTAACTAAACCAAACTATTACTAGTGATACAGATTATCTGAGATTATCTGTACCGTCTATGTAACCTTATCGCACAAGCTCTTGGAACTATCTTTGCTTACAAGAAGAACCAGATGAGCACGGACAGGGAAAGTCCTGGAAAGTCTTCGAACTATCTCGAGACGAACTATCTCTAGAAGAGATACTGCTAGTAACTCTGTACTGTCGAGGGAAAATACGGCGATACAGTTGTACTGCCGTGATGACAATAAAAGAGTCACTGAATATCGCTAAGATACAGGTACCATTTAGAGGAAATAAATAATCTCAGATACTAGCACTCGTCGGTCGGAGGACCTCGTCGGCGGAGGACCTCGTCGGAGCTCAGGCAGGTTGCCCCCGCCTGCTCCTCACCCTCCCTCCCTCCTCCCTGTTCGTAGCGGGGAGGCTGGGGAGGGGGTGGCTCTACGTGTTTTGTAGCGATCAACGCTGCTCCCGGGGCCTCGTTATGGCCGACGACCGGGCCATTGACCGGCCTTCGCGTCTTGCTCCCGGGCCGTCCCGACTGGCTTCCCCTTCTCCTCTTCCCCCTTTCGCCCGGTCCTCCGCGTCTGGACCTCCCCGTCGCGATTCTGCTGCTCGTCGGGCCCGTGCTACGGTCCGTGCGTCGTCTGCTGTCCCCCCCCCCGCATCCCTTGTCGGTACCTCCGCATCGGGGCGCCGCGCTACTCCTCGTCACAATGCGCGACGCCCTCTTCGCTCTGCTTTGTCTCTACCCCCCCTCGGTGGCTCTTGGGCATCTGTCGTGCGCGCCACTTGCGCCGTCCGTCGCCCGCTTACGACTCGGTCAGAAAAACCTGCTCCTCTGCGGCGAGCTGCTAGGGCTACCGCTGGTGGGCGGCGGGCTGCCCCTGCCGCCGGTGGTTCGAGGGAGGCTGCCGATGCCTTTCAGCGTAGAGCTGCTGCCGCTGTTGCTGCAGCAGCCGCCTGCCATAGAGACGCTGGTAGTGTTGGTACCGACGGTGCCGCTGCTGCTGGTGCTGCTGTTGGGGCTGGTCGGCGCACAGCTGCTGCTGCTGTTGCTGCTGCAGCCGGCGGAAGTAGAGACACTGGTAGTGTTGGTTCCGCCGTTGCTGCTACTGCTGTTGTTGCTGCTGGTGGTGGTGCTAGTCGGCGCACGGCTGCTGCTGCTATTGCTGCAGCAGCTGCCGGACATAGAGACACTTGTGGTGCTGGTGCCGCTGTTGTTGCTGATGCTGCTGATGCTGCTGCTGCTGCTGCGGAGAGTGGTGATGGTCGGCGCACGGCTGCTGCTGCTGTTGCTGCAGCAGCCGGCGAACGCAGAGACACTGGTAGTGTTGGTTCCGCCGTTGCTGTTGTTGCAGCTGATGGAGGTGGTGCTGGTCGGCGCACGGCTACCGCTGCTCTTGCTTCAGCAGCTGCCGGACATAGAGACACTGGTAGTGCTGGTGCCGCCGTTGTTGTTGCTGCTGCTCCTGCTGAGGGTGGTGCTGGTCGGCGCACAGTTGCTGTTGATGTTGCTGCTGCTCGTGGTGGTGCTAGTCGGCGCACGGCTGCTGCTGATGTTGTTGCAGCAGCTGCCGGACATAGAGACACTTGTAGTGTTGGTTCCGCCGTTGCTGCTGCTGCTGCTGCTGCTGCTGCTGAGGGTGGTGCTGGTCGGCGCACGGCTGCTGCTGCTGCTGCTGGTCGGCGCACGGCGGACGTAGAGACACTGGTAGCGCTGGTGCCGCTATTGTTGTTGCTGCTCCTGCTGCTGCTGGTGGTGCTGGTCAACGTACGGCTGCTGCTGTTGCTGCTGCAGCTGCCGGACATAGCGACACTTGTAGTGCTGGTGCCGCCGTTGCTGTTGCTGCTGGTGCTGGTGCTGCTGTTGGGGCTGGTCGGCGCACGGCTGCTGCTGCAGCAGCCGGCGGACGTCGAGATACTGGTCGGGTTGGTGCTGCTGTTGCTGATGCTGGTGCTGGTGCCGTTCGGCGCACAGATGCTGCTGTTGTTGCTGCAGCAACCGGCGGACGTGGAGACATTGGTAGTGCTGGTGCCGCCGTTGCTGGTGGTGGTGCTGCTGGTTGGCGCATGGCTTGTGCTGCTGTTGTTGCATCAGCCGGCGGACGTCGAGATACTGGTCGTGTTGGTGCCGCCGTCGCTGTTGTTGGTGGTGGTGTTGCTGGTGCCGGTCGGCGCACAACTGCTGCTGCTGCAGCAGCCGGCGGACGTCGAGATAATGGTCGTGCTGGTGCCGCCGTTGCTCCTGCTGCTTCTGCTGCGGCTGTTGGTCGGCGGTCGACTGTTGCTGGTGAGAATGGCGTGTGCAAAGCCGCATCTAGGGGTGTTGGTGTTACTGGTGTTGCTACGGAGGGTGCAGCTGCTCATGCTGCTACACGTGGTGGTGCTGGTTGGAGTGCGGAGAGTGCCGTTCCTACTGGAGATCAGCGCGTTGCTGCTGATGTGCGGAGGGCTGCAACTTGGGGTGTTGTTACTGTTGCTATTGCTGCTGGTAGTGCCGCTGCTGCCGGTAGTGAAGGTACTACATGTGGTGGTCCTAATGGGCAAAGAGCTGGCTATGTTGCTGCCGGAGACCCCTTGGCACCTGTTGGTGGTGGTTGGCGCTCAGCCGTTGCTACCAGCGTCCATGAGCAGAGGACTGCGGCGAGTGGTGCTGCATCTGCTGCAACTGCTACATCTATGGGACTTGCGGCTGCCGGAGCTCGCTCGCGCCGGGCTGCTAGTGTTGGTGATGGTGCTTGTGGGCGCAGACATGTGGCTGGTGGCAGGGCCGCTGGTGGTACTTCTGCACATGCCTGTGCTGACCCGCGCCCGGTTGCTGCGGCATGGGCTGTTGGACAGAGATATCGAGCAGGTGATGGCGTTGCTAGTGGTGCTCCCGCAAGTGCCGGTCAGCGACTCGCCGATGCTGCCACAGCCCGTGGGCAGAGGATTGACAGAAGTGCCGGTTCTGCAGCTACTGGTGCCAATGGGCAGAGTGCTTGTGCTGCCGGGCGGAGGGCTGGAGTTGGTTGGCGGCGAGATGATGCTGTTGGAAGCTGGCGAGATGCGGTTGCTGCAGTCGGTGCCCATGCTGGAGCTTCAGGGTCGGGACCGGGCCTAATGCATTGGGTGTTCTATCCCCGTCGCGGGGGGAATGTTACACTTGCGCTCCGTGTGGCATACGGTTTGCTGGGCGTAAATGGCGCTCTAATTTCGCCAGACACACGAACATGTTCATAATTGGCAATGGCCCCTCTACTTCCGCACACCGTCGCCAAGCTCGCCACCTTGCGACCTCCTCTCCGGCCTTGTTTTCCCTTTGTGCCTCGGGCGACCACCTTCTATCTGCCACCCAAGCTCGCCCTCTTACCGCTCCATGCCTACACTGTGTGGCTGCTCCCGTTTCTCCAATGTTGCCCCACGACTATGTTGGCAGCTCCCGGCCGCCGCTCATTGGATCACGCCCCCTCCGAATGGCTGTCACCCCTCCCCCCCCTGCTTGGGGTGGCCTCCCCCCCTTGGCTCCACTCCCTTCCCCACCCCGGGCCGAACCGGAGCTTACCCCCCTCACTCCCCCCCCTACACATGATGGACCCCCGATACCTCATGGACAACCTTTTATGCCCTCATCTGCAGCTGCACTCCGCCGAGAGGCTGCTCTCCGATCCCCCCCTCGGGCCGCTACTCCTGCCTCATGGTGCTCCGACAACGACCCGGTCGCTTGTCTACTTGAGTTCAGACCTGTCACTGCGGCCCGAGGGGTTTGTGCGACAGCGAGAGACGACCTACGTTCTGCCCTACAAGACACCCTCGAATATGCGACCTCCCTTCCCTCAACGGACTCTCGGGCTGCTGGAGCTTTTTTGGCAATTCACCTCTTTGGCGGCCTCCTCCTCCGACCGTTCCCGGCGGCGACCGGTGCTCGCATCCGCTCCCTGGTTCAACGTCGAGTCCGTCTCTGGTTCTCTACGTCCGGAGAGGACGGACTCACGGGCATTGACACCCTTCTACGTGATATTCGAGATGGAGGTGAGCTTGCACGTGCGTGCCCGGGAGCTTCTGCGCCTAGACGCCCCGGCGGTCGGGGCCGGGGTGGGGGGGGCTCTCGCCGTCGCCGGGCCCAGAACACTCAACGGGAGCAGCACCACCCACCGACTCGCCTTTCTGAAAGTGACCTCCGACGCCGTGCTGCCTTCCGTCGGGCCCGTGAGCTAGTGGAAGTTGGCCAGTTGCGACGGGCCCGGATGGCCCTAGACGGAGCCGACTTCGGAATGGTGGAGGACGCGGACGCGGCTTTGGCCGCTCTTCAGCGGTTGCATCCTCCTCCCGGTACTCCCCATCCAGACTGTGATCTCCCCGACCCTCTGCCCCCCCCGGCGCGCTCACCCCTCACGTATTTAGATGATAGTGACAGCCTCAAAATATGGGAGGAGTCTATGCTCCTTGTCTTGAGAAAAGCACCTCGCTTGTCAGCCCCCCACGTTGATGGCTGGCGATGGGAACATGTCCGTGACTTGAATGTTCCGGCATGGCGTAAGTGGGTTAACCGCTACTCGGCGGGAAACATTCCCGAGGCTGCGGCGGACTTTCTGGCGAGTGCGACCGGGTGGGCTCTTCACAAGCAAACTGGGGTTGACCGCGACGCCACGCGCCTTCGAGGTGAGGCTCCTAAAGTCCGGCCGTTGGCTGCCGGCAGCGTTTTGTCGCGGTTAGCTCATTGTCACGCCATAGCGCGGATAGCGACTGTCGCGGCCGACCACATGGGCCCCGTACAACGATCGGTTTTCACCAAAGCGTGTATCGAGCGAGCCATTCATACCACTCGCATTGGCCTACAAGCTATTCCTGATTGCAGCCTTCTAAGCTTGGACCTGGAAAACGCCTTCAACACCATCTCCCGCCGGAGTTTCCTTGCGGAGCTGTACAAGAACCATGACTTGCATCCCATTATCCCGTTGGTTGAGATGATATATTCACGGGACTCCACGGTGTACTACTTCGACCCCAACGATGCTTCGCTCCTACACGGCACGGTTCAATCTCGTACGGGTGTCCGTCAAGGAGATCCTCTTGGCCCGCTTTTGTTCAACCTGGCGATAAGCACTCCCCTCCGGAATATTGGAGAACGGTGCAAGGATTCAGCGGCGATCCAAGCCTTTTCAGATGATGGCAAGTATTTGATCAAAACGCCTTTCGTCCCGACTGTGATTACGGTGGCTACGGAGGAAATGGGGAAAGTCTGCTCGAATGTTCAACCAATTAAATCTTCGTGCATGGTACCTCCGGATACGGCCCTTGAACTTGTCGAGGTGATACGGGCGATGGTCCCCGTTGTTACGGGTACTAGTAACCTTGGAGCCCCTTTGGCGATGGATTTCTCGATGGCAGACGGCCCTCCAGCGTCTCATAACGAGAACTTTGTTCACTCTTGGCTGCAAGACACCGTTGAGGCTCATCAACTCCTCTTGGACAAGATTGTATGCTTTGCTATGTCGGACTTCGGAGGGACTCACGCCGCTTTCCGCTTGATGATCACGTGTGCGGTACGCCGCTATGGTTTCTTGCTCCGCACCCTCCCCCCAGATATCTGCCGACCGTACCTTGCTACTGCGGATAGGGCCGTTCGTGCGGCAGTTTATCGAACTTTGGGCGTTTCTTTGGACGCACAAACACTCGATCAACTGAATTGTGCTAAACGACAGCTCTCCCTCCCGGCGGAGTTTGGGGGGCTTAATGTACCGTCCCTCGAGCTCGACGCCGAACCTGCTCACCATGCCTCATTCACTGCGACCCTCGCCAACCTGATTACTGATTACGAGTCCGAGTCGCTAGGTCCTTTGTACGGTCTCATCCGACAGGAACTATTGAATGTTGCCACTTCTACTTTACCGTGGGCGGTCCAATTGCGCAATTCGTACGACTCCATCTCCACTATGGGCGGGTTTTCGGAATCGGAGCTTGTGGTTTTGACTAACACACTGAACCAAAACCTTTCTGATTATGCCGGGCCCGATGTCGAGTTGGTGGTATCTACGGTCAACAATGCGGTGGCACCCGCTACCCAGGTGACTAGACTACAACTTCCGACTCCCGATGCTCTTACTCGCTTGGGAGATTCTGGGGGCCACATCCAACGGGGCATTTCGCGCCTTCTTCGTGCCCGGGCCTACCTTGACCTCTTGGCGTTTTGCAGACCTTCCCCACCGGACTATATGAGGGTGACTTCGGGTACGGGTCGCGGGGCTTTGGCTATCTTTTTCGCTTCACATGAGTCCAGTTTCAAGGTGCCATCCGATTGCTATATGATGGCAGCCCACCGGGTGCTTGGCTTGACTGCGGAGCGCGCCGCTCATGTTCGAAAATGCCCTCGGTGCAATGAGGCCCCTTCAGAATCTCGCGGGTATGGATCTTCGTCGACGGTATCGGGCATATTTATGTCGGGTGAGCGCTCAACAGCCGCAAAGCTCATGGACCATATCCCCCGGTGCCCGTGCTCTTGGTATATAATTCAACTCCACGACCGTATTGTCCACGTGCTTGAAGAGTTCATGCTTGAAGCGGGGGCTACTAAGGGCCGGGACTTGCGGTTGGAGGTCCGCCGTATTCGGTCGGGAGCTTCATGTGATCGTCCTGGGGATGTGGTTTGGTTAGACTTCATGGCTCCGCACCGTCATCTTGTTGTTGATGTGACGGTTACAAGTGCTCGCACGAACACCAATGTTCCTCGTATAGGTTCTCGCCTCCCACTCCCTGGCAGCCTTGCATTGGGAGCTCAGCAAGGCAAACTTGATGCGGACCTCCGCACTTCCGCTTTGCTTGGCACGCCTTCGGTTCAGTCTGTCCATGACTATTATCCCTTCGCCATGGAGGATGGGGGCTGGTTGGCGCCGATGGCGGCTGAGTTGGTCGATCGCTTGGCTATTTTGGTGGCAGTTCGCCGCTTCCCTGGCATGGGTGCCACTGACTCTCGTTCCTTGCGCTATGACAGTTATGTCCGTATGCAACATTTTGTTCGTCGATCTACTTATGTTCCGTTTCGGCGTTTTTGGGGGGATGTGCGACGTGAATTCATGCAACGTCTTTTTGCTGCTCTTCATGGCACTCTGGGTTCCTATCTCCGCGACGCTTTTCAGGAAGGCAGTGCTGGCATGCCTTCCTGTTCCTCGGGCTTAGGATTTTCTTCTTTTTGCTTGGTGGTCTCCGCTGCTTTTTCTTGTAAGAAATTTTACTCTAATTACACACCAAGTACCCGTATCATAGTACAATAAATAGGTGGCCGCCCGTAGTTACGCGCTGTCATATTTTCACGCGTTGGCATTGCAAATTTGTTAGATGTTAGCTGCGATTGGTTAAAACTCCAATAATTTGTCTTTCTTAAGTTATTTCTACTATTCGACCACGTTGAAGCATTGTGTGGGATGTTGACGTGTAACATTGTATGGGAGGGAGTGCGCCATCTCACCGCCATTTTCTAAAACAACGCTCGACCTCCGCCGACAAGCGGACTAGCCCACCATCATGCGGGAGGTCAAGGTGTATTCCGTAAAAAGTCACAAGGGAAGCGCTCGTTTCCGCCTCTCCCCCTAACCGCCACAGAGATGCCTTTTAATCTTATGTAGCGTCGGGTCTCACAAGCTTGTCCGCTTTTCTCTGTCTTTCTTTGAATATTTGCGTATTGTACTTACGCATGAACTAAAGTTGCCGACACAACTAATATATTAGAGCTTACGAGCCTTTCGACAAAGCACCGGTCGCAATTGTCATACGCCCTCGCCGTTATAGATGTTCCAAGTTCAACACGTTAACCTTTTAGACGGTGTTGGCTGTTCACGCGATCTGTCATGTCTAGTTACTAGGGTTGTCCGTGATTGGTTTTCACCGTTGCTCGATGTGCGTTGATCAGAAACGCAGACGCCTCACGCTTCGAAATACATAATATGATATGTGAATGTTCTAAGGTATTTAAACACGTCTAGTTTTGCGACGGTGCTGGTTGTTTGCGTGATATATGTCGTGTTTATTAAATAGGTATGTCCGGACAAGTCGTCGGCTTTGCCCGATCTTCGTTGTTTAAACGCATGTCGTTTCGATAGTCATGGTTGCCGACTTCTTGGTTGCCGACAGGTTTGTTTGAAGGTATAGCTTGCTTAGCTACGGCTCGTATTCGTTTTATACAGGTTACATGAGAGAGACGGGTGATGCCTCAAGGTGGCGGTTGTTTCGGTGAGAAAGCGTGCGAGCGTGGACTGTAGTCGCGCTCGACAACATTGTATGAGGGGTTGGAGGGGCTAGTTTTCTCTTTGTTAGCCTACCCATCGCATAAACAACGGTGAAAAGAAACACACAGTTTAACGGTTTTTTCGATGCTACCGTTACAACCGTTGTTGCAATTGTTTAAGGCTGCAGCTCTATTTGTGGTTGCTCGTGATGTTTTTTGTTGTATTTTATGTTGTTGCTTCTGAAATGGTTCACATTGTTCTCGCTGTCCTAGCATATTCAATAAATGTTGCACATTATGTTTTTGCTACGGTACTTTTGCTGTTTCTAATGACTTTGCTGATTTGTTTGCTTTTGTTGCCTTTGCTCTTGTTGGTGCAGTTATTGTGGCTACTTATGTTTGTGGCGGCTCGTGATGGTGTTTGTTGTAGTGTTGTTATCGATGTTGATACTATTCATACCGCAATTTAAGTGTTGCAGATGCCCGTGCTTCTTTTGTGTAGTTGTTGCAGTTGTTGCTGATATTGCTATTTTGCTATTGCCGTCATTGCTTTGGTTGATGCACATGTTGGATAATGCTATTTCAGTTGCCGTTGTTGTCTTGCCGTTGCTGATTTGCTCGTG
>JAPMLY010002686.1:0-12500 GCA_026401115.1 Tetraselmis chui
TACTGAGGGGGAGGGCGCATTTGAGTGTGTGTGTGTGTGAGAGAGAGAGAGAGAGAGAGTGAGAGAGAAAGAGAGAGAGAGAGTAGTAGTAGTAGTGGTGTCAGCGAACTCTCTGTGCTCTGATGAGCAAGTACCTAGAGAGAGAGAGAGAGAGAGAGAGAAAGGGAGAGAGAGAGAGAGAGAGAGAGAGAGAGAGAGAGAGAGAGAGAGAGAGATTAGAGAGAGAGAGAGAGAGAGAGAGAGAGAGTAGTAGTAGTAGTGGTGTCAGCGAACTCTCTGTGCTCTGATGAGCAAGTACCTAGAGAGAGGGGGAGAGAGAGAGAGAGAGAGAGAGAGAGAGAGAGAGAGAGAGAGAGAGAGACACACACACACACACACACACAGAGAAGGTTGATAAACGGGGTGTCTCGTGCAGTATGGTGTGGTGTGGTGACTAAGAAGGGAGGAAATTGAAGTGAGTTATGAAGGCGGCTTTATGAGATGGGACGGCATCGAGTTGAAATATGTTTCATGAGGTACAAATATGGCGGGGTGGAGTGAGTGAGAGTTGGTGGCATTTAAGAATATCGTATATAAAGGTGTGTGCCTGTGTGGGCGAAAAGGGGGGGGGGGGGATGAAAGGGTCAGCATTTGACAAGGTCATTTGACAAGTTGGGGTTTAGGTTTGTGAATGTGTTATTATGGTGTGGTGTGGTGTGGTATGAGCTTGGTGAAGCGAATTGCAAGGAAGGACAGGTAGAGAGCAAGTAAACACAAATTAAGCTATCATCACGACAGTGGCTCTATCTCTAAAAGTAACTACGGGGAGTCATTTACGATCACTTTATTCTTTACTGTGATGTTTTTGTAAGTCATTGAACGTTTTGTCTATGTACATGTTTGATGTGCGGTGGTTGCTTTACAGGACGGTTACGAGTCGACCCGCCGCAGCGGAGCCGAAGTTTCACACGATGCGCGGTCATCTATCTTTGCCTGTGCGAGAGGAGGCGGTCAGGGTAACGACTTCGGGCGGGGCGGAGGGCGGGGCGTCGTACGAGAGATACGTCGGCGGTGCACCGGCGATACCCAAAGCGAAACCCGCAGGCGCCTCGCACAGCAGACAGCCCAGCAACAGCGGCACTGCCGCCGCTAGTATGGCGGTGAGCCACCGAAATCGCTTGTCCTCTCGACATATTTCGCCACAGTCGAGTTTGCTTTCGCGAGGTTTTTCTTTCGAATTCAACTTTTTACAAAAAATAGCGTTAGGATGTTTTCCTTTAATCGCGTTTCGCCGAGCGGTGAAGTGGCGCGGCGCTGTTTCGGTGGTGGGTGCGCAGGTGGAGGATCTTCAGCGCGAGGTAGCCACCGCGCGGGACCTCGCGGAGCGTCGGCTGACGGCGTTGAACAAGGCGATCGGCGAGCGAGAGCGGTTGGAGACGGAGGTGGCGGAGCTGCGCGCGCACGGCGCAGACCACGAGCAGCTGCTGCAGTACCAAAAGGCCGTGGCCGACGGGCAGGAGGACGTACAAGCGCTGCGGGTACGTGTGCCTCGTCCTTTCTAAACCCCATCAAAGCATATGTCGCGTGTCATATAAACCCTATTTGAGGGTACGGGATGCATGACGGACTGGGCTGCCCGCCAACCTGATTGATTGTGGATGGGAATCTCTGAGCTTTCGTTCAAGCGCGTTGGGAATTCATTCAATTTGATGATTTAATGGCCAAAAATTGGGTTTCAGTGGAATGATATCAAATCATGTCACTGAATCTAAAGATGCACAAAGTATGGACCGCCGATGGAACTTTTAAGAAAACACAGACTTTGTTTTCGATGTGATAGTTTTGTTCTGCTGTGAGCAAATGACACACATATATAAGCAAGTGTCAGGAGAATGCATAAATAAATCACCGTCGACAATAACGATTAGATAAATGTAAGCCAGATTAGCTAAAGTTGAATTTTGTCAATTCTCGTGTACGTACAGTATTTTGGATGTACATGCATTTGCTACACATTTTGCTTGTGGGAATGTTATTGTGTTTATTACTGTACGAAGCCATAGATGTTCTTTGCTGCCTTCGAGCAGTGCAATGCAAAAGGGTCGTTGCAAGACGGTGTTTATCTCGCTCATGGCTTGGGTGCTAATCTATGAGACGACGGATGTGGTACTTTCGCAGGTGGAGCTGACCGAAGCGCAAGGCCTCGCGGACGAGTACGCGCAGGCGTTGGGGCAGAGCCGAACTGAGTTGTCTCTACTGAAGGAGGCGCGAGCCAAGGCACAGGGCGAAGCGGAGGAGGCACACCGCATGATGAAAGGTGAGCTGCTCCCGTTTGTTTGCTGCAACCTGTGTCAGTGCATTCATCCTGAAATGTACATTCTGATGCACTTTGAGATCACATAATTACGCACAATAAATGGTTTAGAGATATGAAGATTGACGTGGGAGTTCAAAACTCCTGCTATTCCGCAGAACTCCCTTTCCCTCATATGATGCATAGCGACATAATACATTTCGCTATAAATAATACATGATAACATAGTAACTACAACATATAAATGCATATAAAACATGATATATATAACATAATACATTTCGCTATATGAAGGTGAAATAGTAACTGTGTTTCTGGAATTAAGCTTTGCAATTAACACAAGTTAAATACTCATTCAGGTTTGTGACTTGCTTACAATTTTTTAGTGCTCATTACATCGGAACCCTGCTACGCATTCGCTAAATATTCGCGCTTACATCGTTTGTTCTCTTCACAGAGTTGCAGCAGAGGCTGGTGAAGGTTGAGCAGCAGGCAAAGGAGGCGGAGGACTGCGCGCGGGAAGCGGACGCGGCGTGCGTTGCCGCAAACGAGGCTCGTGCCGCTCTGCGAGGTCAACTTGAAACCGCCAACGAAGAGATTGTTCGTTTAAAACAGGCGGGGGACAGCAATTACAGCGCTGACTCGCAACACAAGGTGTGTGAGTGTGTGTGTGTGTGTGTGTGTTTGTTTGTGTGTGTGTGTGTGTGTGTGTGTGTGTATGTGTGTGTGCGCGCGCGCGTGTGTGTGTGTGTGTGTGTGTGTGTGTGTGTGTGTGTCTGCGTGTATGTGATGTGATGTGCTTTGGGGAAGAGGGGGGTTCATTTCAAGTATCCCTAAATCATCCATTCAAAATTGACACAGCCCTTTCCAGCCGATGAGAAGTTAAATGTCACGACTGTGATTGTTCACATTCTAATCCGTCGCTTTTAGTTGCTCCGTTGCTCTAACGAAATAGAAAATAAAAAGTATTGAAACACAGCGGCGGCTACTTACGATTAAAATGGACCAATAATGTCCGATACGCCTACCTAAACCCTAAACCCTACCTGTATTTCCTATCGCCATCTGTACATTGAAGTCGTCTATTTTGAAATTTCTCAGTTCATGTTAAGACAAAGTCCAAAGAATATCAGCATCGTCTTCTGGAAAGTCAAGTAACTGCGCAGCTCGTGCACACTCGAAAATATCTGAAATTGAACACAAACAGTCAATCGGCAGCCCTATTCGGCGAGGCAGACTTATCCCCCCCTCCTATTCCTCGACCAACCTGGCAAGAAGAACGATACTCCTAACCAAACATTATGTTACGCGTAAAGGCATTCTTATAATCAAGTGACATATGTTTTGAGCGCGTTTCTATAGGAGGGCGATATTTTGTTATGATTGAAATAATAGCATATGCCCTAAATGTCGCTGTTAAATCGGATCATAGCGGTATAATCAAAGAAGACAGGGCGATACATATAGGAGAGCTTGTAGGACTATCTTGGGCCAGCTGAACTGAGGGTGACCGGCTCGTCGCAGGTGGAGCTGCTACGGGAGGAGCTGCGAAGTATGGACCAGGCGGCGGGACGCGCGGTGGACCGCGCCAAGTCAGAGGCCGCGCGTGCGTCGTCGCTGCAAGCCGAGTTGGACGCCCTCCGCGCAGAGATGACTCCCAACAAACTGCAGCAGTCGTATCAGCAGCGCGGTGGCGGCGAGGAGGAGGAGCACATGGAGCAGCTGCAGGCGGGGTTGGCGGAGATGTCGGGTCGGGCTCGAGAGTACCTCGCGGCGTTACGCGAAAAGGAGCGCGAGGCGCAAGAGCTGCGCGCGTTGCTGGCGGACGGCAGCGAGCAGCGGAAAGAGGTGGAGGCGGCGCGGAACGCGGCGCTGGTGAGCAGCACGTCGGACTTGTCACGCTATGTTTCAACCAACTGCATAAGATAGTTTTTACTGATTTTTTAATAATTCATTGACTTACGTATTAATGTTATTTGTTGGGTTTCCTCCGTTTTCTGTCTGTCTAGATTCGCATATCTACTTAAACTGGCTTTTACTTTGTTACCGTAGTTGATTAGCATTCCTTTCCATTTGTTTGCTTATCATTTTCTTAGTAAGCATTCGTAGTAAATTATATTGGGATGAGAGCTAAGAATATCAGCGAATAATGAGTCGCCATATTCAAGCGAATTTAGCAATCAATCTAAAACCCTAAGTAAACTAAATGAATGAAAATAGAACGTGAAACGCCATATCTGGCGGCAGCATTTAATGGTTCGACCAGGCGCGTGAGAAAAGCTGACATAACGGAAGTGCACATTACAACTATTCCAAATCAATCAATCAATCAATCAATCAATCAATCAATCAATCAACCGAACACAATTTGGACCTGTCAATGTTTTTTGATTACCGTAACTGACTTGCTCCACGTAGTTCACCCGATAGGCTATCGACTCCGAGTAAAAACACATTTGATTGTCCTGAATGAAAACGTTTCCATAATTGGTAGATTGCTCGCTGTGTTTCAGATGGAATGTTCTGTACGCTCCCGTTCAAAATGGATTAATAAATGTCCAGATACCGATTTCATCATTGTCGCCGCGGCGGTTGCGGTGCTGCAGGCACAGGCACAGTCAGCGCACGACGATGCGGTGCGCGCGTATCGACAGGCTGACAACGTCGCCGCGGAGCTGCGTGCGCTGCAGGACAGGCTGGCACGACGGGAGGCGGCGGATGCGGAGGAAGAGGCGAACGGGGAGGAGCTTAGGACCAGGCTGATGACGGCGCAGCGCGAGTCTCGGCACCACCAGGCCGCTGCGCACGTGGCGGAGGAGGCGCTGGCGCAGGCGCACTCTGAAGTGCAGCAGGTGCGCGAGCAGAATTATACATGAAACTGTGGCAGGGTTTTATTTGGGGCTAATATTGCAATACCTTGAAACTATTCCACAAAAATGGTTGACATTGATAGGGATGAGACGGGAGGCAGAAAGAAAGATAGTCGCTAATTGCAGTTGGATCGAGAATGTAAGATTTTCCCACTTTAGGGTTTATATCTTATACTTTTAGGCGCGTGACTCACATTTTATTGGAAATCGGAGCGGAAAATATGTCAGTTGGACATTTTTGCGTCTGCTTTATTTCATATAAATTTTTAGAGTAATTCCTATAAATGTTTTTAACTGTAGCCTGGTGGTGGTGAGGATCAGACCATCAATGAAAAAATAGCGTAGCAGTGCGAGATTTCATTTGATTAGGAAGGAAACAGTCAAATTGCACGTTAAATGAATAATTTATCTATTACCATAATTAGAAGAAATATTCCGATAATATGTAAAGAATACATTTATTACAGAATCGCATATTTCGCGCTATATCAAGGATAGCTCCTTTTTATTTGAGCTTAATTTCAGTGGATCCGTCGATGTTCCCGCTCACGTGGAGTGCGTCGGCCTGCGCATATGTAGGCGACCTCACGGGCAAAGAGGGCGCGTGAGGAGGCGGAGGGTATGGCTCAGCGTGCGGACGCGCTAGCGGCGCAGTTGTCGGAAGCGCGCGAGGAGTCGGCGGATGCGCGAGAGGAGGCGGCCGGGCTGCGGCGACGGATGGAGGACGCGGAAGGTCAGGTGGCGAAGGCTGGGGCTATGGCAAAACGAGCTGAGGAGAGAGCGGCCGCGGCGGAAGAGGCTGCCAACCAGGTATAGATGATACTATATGAAGATGACTCATGCATTAATTTATAGAATATGCTATGGATAACCCTTTTGAGAAATCAATCTAATTGAAGTATCATCTTTAAGTAATTCTTTTTAGAGATTCCGGATTATTATGCTTCATGCATTGTCTGTGAAATAACTAACACAATGATATGAAGTATTCTGTGGCATGAGTCTTGTGGCGACATTGATGGTCTTGCCTACTATCATTGTGCTCTGTAGTGTTGTCTTCCGCATTTGTCGTTGTTTGTCTGACGAGTAGCATTGTGAATATTAGGTTTCGGCCATATTTTGGTTGACTGGATTATTTTAATTAGATCCATCGGGAATTTGTTTTTCAGAATATCACAGGGACAATTTAGCACTGACACTACTGAGGAAATTTACACTGCCCGTTTTAAAAAACTAATTAAGTCCAGTGAAAACAAGTTACCTTACTTTTTTGCAACAAATAATTTCCTGCTTGTGAAAATCAGCGTTGATGTACGCAGTAGATGTACCGCAATCCATTTAAGCATTCAGAGAACATAATCTCGATAAAGACAATAATGTAAGCCTGGAGGTTGTAAGTATACCTTGCTGCATTGCATGTATTGTCCATGCTGTTTCCAAATTCAGTATTTTTTTATCACCTCAAAGGTATCATGTCAAAACATCTTTTCTATAGCTACATTTTTGATAAAGAAAGCCAAACTAATAAAATTTTATTTGTTTTCTTCTGTCAATTATTTCCAAGTCATCGTCTAAATAGCGTAGTACGCCTTGCGTGTAATTTTTTTCAGTATTAACGCGACCGTCCGCGGCCGCTCGATTTGTTTCCGGTCAGGTTGAAGGCCTCATTCAGCGGCTCGAAGGATTGGGTTCCGCACTGGAGGAGGAGCGACGCGCGGGGATGGAGGTCGCCGGCGAAGTGGGTCGCCTACGCGCGGCGCTCCGACGCGCGGAGGAGGAAGTCGAGCGCGCAGCGGAGGACGCAGCAGTTCAGCGAGAGCGGGCGGAAGAGGCGGCGGAGGCGGAAGCTGCCGCGGAGGCGGAGCGTGCTGAGGTCGCCCGTTTACGCGGGATGCTAGCGGAGGCGACGTCGGCGGTACGATCGGCGGAGAAGACGCAGGCGGGGCTCGAGAATAGGATCAAGGTGCGCCAGCCTCGAAACTGTCGCCGCTCATCAGCCCCACCCACGAAACTCTTATCATTCTGGGAATTGCCTTTTTGTATTTTTTCAATAGCCGCCCAATGAAAGCCGCTTGTTGAACCCTATCCATCGACTGTATTCATACTCCGGTGCAGCCCGGTTTAACAACTGATATAATAACTATATAAATATGCTTAGCTCAAAGAAACTGACAATGATTAAACAATCGCACCACCATTTATGTTGATATTGAACCCTTTGCCCGCATACTATAACGTTGTCAGTAATGTAATTATTGGCATTCTCTGGGCAATCGATGCGACTGCTTTGACATTTTGTATCAGCACTTAGTGTGTTTGGGATAGATGCTGGGGTACTTAGACGTTATTGTCTCTGATTTCCAAATTGCTGCTTTGACCTACTTCGATGGCAAAGTTCCTCTCATCTCTGCTTGTAATCAAAAGTGCGATGCGCTACACTTTAATATCATCATTTGTATGTGCTCATTATTCGCGGGTGTCGCTTGCGCACTTTTTAAATCGTTCCCATATTTGGCATTTCGTCGAGGCTGTTGCCATATGTGTCGTTCAATTTGTCTTGCGCTGATCCCGGTGTCACAAATCGTCAGGAGCTGGAGTGGAAGCTACACCGGGCAAGCGAGGAAGCGCACGCGTATAAGGGCGACGCGGAGGAGGCTCGCCGGGAGCTGGCCGCATTACAGGTGAATAGAGAAAACATTCATGTCCCAAACCGCTGCGTACAATTGAAAAAAAAACGAAGTTGTCTCTAAGCGCGTTCGAATGGAAATTAAAGGTGATTAGTGCCTTTTTGTTTACCTGACGTACATAAGTAAATCAAGATGATTCGTATTTGTGTGCTCTACAGAATAGAATTGTTACGCTTCCTCAAAATCAGCGCTTTCTGATTGCCTCCGTTTCATATGCTATTCCGTGTTTATACTCCACATGCATCAAATTGACGACTCACAATTCTTTGATTTCTTCCCCTGTCATCGCTGATTCACCAATTTCCATATAAATGACTGTGCACATTTCATCTTCAATACACACGCAAACAATAGAATCTCATAAGTTCCGAAATCTGCCAACCCATATCGACGAAGATGGCAAATGCAATTTCCTATCGCTCTTGTAGGTATGGATCATTGTCGGGTAATCAATACCTACATAGGGCTCGTTATTTTTTAAGTATGGGTAGGCCAGCATCGCAATATATTCAAACGAACAAAGTGTCCGTCAGCTGCCGATACATTCTATTAATACGCCCTTATTTGTTTCCGCTTCCGTTAAAACCAGTCTTACGCCGCCGAGGCTGACAGCCGTTCTGCGGAGTTGGAGGAAGAGATGGACCGACTGGGGAGGCAGCTACAGGCGCGTCGTATGTCTCGGGCCTCTGCCACTACGCCGCCCGCCGCGCCCTCCTCCCCAAACTCGCGCCAACACAACAGCAGCTTTTACGACTCGGAGGGCGAAGGGCAGCCGCTGCACGACAACAGCGCGCTATGGCAGTCCCACCACTACCCTATTCAGCACCACCAACAGCAGCAGCAGCGCTCGACGCCGCTGGTCTCTGCCCTGTCAGCCTCATTTCACGGCGACGATAAGTCGACGGGGCGCGGGGAGGGGGCGCGGCAGGCGTCGCTGCGAGTCGAGCAGATCCGTCGACTCGAGGCACTCGAGGCGAAATTCGCGGCGCACACCTCCACTCGGCCCCGAGCGTCGGACCTGCACCGTCCGACCGCGGCGAGTAGCGCCGGAGGCGCCGGGAGTAACGCGCGAAGGTGAGGATAAGCTGCCGCAGTGGATGACGAACACTGTTTTCCTTAACCTCGAGCAGAAACCAAACAAAATTTCTTCTGATAAGCCTGAACCCTGTCCAATTAGATGTATTTGATGTTCAGGCATTAATGCTAAAGTGTGTCCGCTTGATATTTGTTTGTATTATAGAGCTTCTTCTGACACTTGCGCCGTATGCGTTGCCCCTAATTGCCCCTAATCTTGTATCGTTATTCTATCATTACATAATTGTTTGATTTGTTTTTCTCTATTCGCCTGTCTTCCGTGATTTGTGTCTTATTTTACAAATTTGTAATCCAATTTCAAATGCCACATCGGCAAATCCAACGGATATGTCCCAAATTGTTTGACGTCCAGGCTGCTGGCTAGACACTAAATCCTCCACCTAGAAAAAAGTATCAAAAAGTTTTGAGCGAATAATGGTTCAAATTAATGTTTGAAGCGAATTATTAAAAAATCCGTACCAAGTTTCACAATCATCATACCGTTGTGCGGATTGCACGCCACGTCTTCGGCGTGCGCTGTTTCCGCTGTCTGGCCGACTCACGAACGACCTGCTGTGGCGCAGCCTGGCTGATGAGGACGACAGGTCGTCTGTCGACAGCGAACAGACAAACTCGTCGTATGGGCCGGCCACGATGTCGCGTCGTAGCACCGCATCGCCGAGAAGGTCGGTGCGACGCCACCCAACGCAGTGCCGAACGAAGCACCGGAATCCGTTCCGAAACACTACTATCAAACAATGCAACCCTCGCAACGGATGAAAGCTGAACTTTCGCTACAGTAAAAGCCAACCAATCGAAAAATCACATATATATGTTTTCGTCAACTGTTGTATCGCTGTAATGATATGTTTTGTAATCATCCAGTAAAAAACTCAAATCACTGCGATACAGGTACTACGGTAATGTAGTATTATTTATCAAAAACCCTGAAACTAGCCCTAAGTCTGTGCACTGATTCATATCCGGTCCCTGCCCCCATCCACCCACCCACCCACCCACCTGCAGCAGCCCACCACTGTCGCCCGCCTCAAACGCGCACAGGGCGCATCGCGGAAGGCAGTGAGAGACTCTCCAGTGAGCCCACCACTGATGGCAGTCCAACGAAACCCTACGAAACCCTATTTCTCACTTCAACAAGGCGCGAAGACGGGACGAGAGAGCAACGTGAGAGCAGCAGCGGGGAGCGCGACGGAGACCTCATAGGCCTCTTTGACGCCTTTTGCAAAGTAGAAGGCTTCGTTAAGTTGTGCGTGGACGTGATTGGGTCAGCCGTCGTCCATCGCATTGAGGAAAATATACACATTCAATTTGGCAATTCATCAAACACACTATTTACAACCCGTTTCTTTTTTAATCTGTAATCGCCTCATTCCCACTCTCCCACCACATCCATGCATTGCCTTCACTGATGAGCCGCCCGCACAGGCACACCGCACCGCATGAAGCAGTCAACATCAAGCATAAGCCCCCTTCTTCATGGCGACTCCATTTTGTTTCTGCTTTGCCCTCATTCTCTCCTTTGTCCGTTACCCAATATAACGACAGAGAGCCTGCGGAGCGTTGATGCAATGCGCACATCCCACGTAACAGTGCCTCTCAGCAGAAGAGACCCTGCCCACATCCCCAGATTGCTTCGCCTCCCATGTTTCTCATAATGAACGCCAACCTCGCTTGCGATCACATGGGCGCTAAATGCAGCACATGCTTCCCATGACTGCATGTTGCCTGCTCCGCGCCACAGCCTCTTGCCGATCGAGGGAAATACACAAACACTCCTCCTGACAAAACAAACATCGAAACTACATTACAACTGCACAGCACTGTGCCGTTTGCACAACACTCGACCTCCCACTACGTCAGCTCACCAACCGCCCCCGCCCAAATGGTCGCTTCCGTCCGGATGAGGTTCGCAAGGCAGCGTTCTTCCTCTGCCGGAAAGCCCCCTCACGACAGGAGGCCGCGCCATGTATGTGTATGTGTGTATGACTGCAAGAATGAATGCGTATATATACGTGTGTGTGTGTGTGTATGACTGCAAGTATGCATGCGTGTATGTGTGTGCGACTGTAAGTATCTTTGCGTCTTTGTGCGTTTGTATGACTGTAGGTATATATGCGAATGTGTGCGTGTGTGTGAGAATGACTGTGTGTGTGTGTGTGTGTGTGCGTGTCGAGAGAGGGCAGGCCTGGCAGCAGACCCAAAAACCATTTTTGTGATATCTAAACTGAACGGGATTAAATTCGCCCATCCAAATCCTCCCTCCCCCGAACTGTTACCCACAGCCACACGAGAAACGCGCCGCGCAACCCGCGGGCCCCCATGCCGGTGCGTACCCCGCTTCCATTTTTGCTGCCAAGGTACTCTGCCGCTGAGCCCTTATTTTTCTTCAACATACTCTTTGCACATCTATTGCTGTGAGGGGAAGGGTGAGAAGGGTGTGGGTGCGGTGCGCCCGCCTAGAGGATCTCCTGCCGCAGCTTGCCCGTCTTAGGCATGCCGTGGTCCAGTTTGATGAAGGGGAGGGGTTTGATGGAGGCCACGGGCGTGGCTGTCTCCACTGCCAGCGCCCATTGCAGCACAGCGCAGACGGCGAGGAAAAATGCGCACATGCCAAACACCGTCTCCAGCCGCACCTCGCTCACGTTGAAGAGGATGGCGCAGACAAAGAGGTTCACGGGGATGCGGAAGCAGTTGATGATGGTGGACAGCTTTTCGTCCGGCACGTACTGGCTGCGCAACTTCATCATGCTGGGCCAAAACAGGCCGATGGTGGCCTCGAAGAAGCAGAAGGCGACCATTTGGGTGCGGGCCTCGGGGGAGGTGCCGCCGCGGACGTAGCCGCCGTGGCTCTTGTGCCCCTGATGGTGCACCACAACGGGCACCAGCAACGAAACGCTGGCGACCAGAAACACAGCCTACCATCCCCCATTCCAAGCAAATGCCATAATCAGTCCCCCACCCCGCCCCAAACGCACGCACACACACACACACACAAACACACACACACACACACACAACACGCGCGCGCACATCTTCGCGAATAGACTTGCACGTACACACATCCTAATATAAATCTGCAGTGTTAAATATAGATACATACATGCACACACTTGTGGGGTACAAACATCCAACACACATACGTTCTAGATGTTACACACAGCTAAAGATATGTGCTCGGACGCGTGAACATTGACAATTAAATTAGAAAATATTCATACTTCTAGAACACACACACACACACACACACACACACACACACACACACACACACACACACGCGCACGCACGCACGCGCGCGCGCATACTCACCCACCCACGCTCACCAATCCCCTCCCCCCCCCCCCTCCTACCCACACACACGCCGACATACTCGCGCACGCACACACCCACGCACAGAATATATACTTGCCCATTTTCCTTATTTAGAATAGAAATAGATGCCCTCCCTCCCCTTCACTCTAGCCATCGATTATCGCCACTACTCACTACCCACGCACCGACAGTCTCATGAACTCTGCCCTCGATGAACTAGCGCGTATTAGAAAGGCTGAGAGA
>JAPMLY010002686.1:17500-38417 GCA_026401115.1 Tetraselmis chui
ACTAAGGCTTCACTCCCTCACACAAGTCCAGACAAGCAACAACTTGCGCAACAACTTTGCGCACACGCCAGTCAAAAGTACTCGCCGTTCTCACGAGTTTTCCAATTTCAGAACCCCGTAGAGTGAAACTATGATTATTGTGACTAGAGGCCTCGCATGTTTTATTTTTGCGAATGATGCTAATCAAATGCTTTCGGAGAATGCTACTTACAAATGATAACGGCTACCCGATGCATAGAAGCGGTATACTTGACGCGCGTTGACGGTGTATCGCCCGCCGTTTTCGGGTGGCTCCACCTACCGCCAGTAATAGCAATTGAAAAAGTCAAAATCAAACGTAGGTGCTTGTCATTTCGATTTCGTGTTGCATTACACAAAATTTACCAGTGTTGCATTACGCAATACAATATTATACTAGACCCCACACATTGCATCTCTCACCATAACTGAAAATACGCATTGATTTTGAAAAGTACATCATAAATGGTTGTAGTTTTTAGAGTGCTTGCAGCATCATGAGTGCGTTTGTATGTAGGCGTCAAGGGCCATCCGACACGACTGGTACAACGACAAGAATGCGACGAGTATTGTCATGTGAGAGAACGTACGCTACAAATTGCATGACTCTGTACATGTACTCGTTATTTCAAATACCGTATTTTCCATGGACGGAATGCACTAGCAGTTCCATTCACCACTGTTAAGCTCGAGGACATTGTTCGTTGTATTGTATTGCCAATATCTCCCGCGGTGCGTACAATATGCACACTAAGTTACACATGCCTCAAGGCGCACTAGTATGATTTCCCAAGACAATATGGCTACGTCACATGGCTACGGATGGCTCTTACGAGATAGGCTTAGCTGAAGCTACGTGGAACCTACGGAGATTGGCGGGAGCAAATCAGGCATATGTTTATGCCTACATGAGTGCAATAGAGGATAACCTACGGACCTCTCTTCATTTTGTCTTCTTTACTACATTGACGGTTAAACAAACATCAAAATCTCTTCCCTTCTGCACACGGAATTGATTTGCATTAGCAATATGCAAGGAGCAAACCGCTACACTGATTTCGGAAATGTGTTCTTAACATGCTTTTAGTGTCGCGACACTTACTCACAGGTCGACCGTTTATTCGGCATGACTTCGCTTGGTCCTCATCACTCCGTGGTGGTTTTTTGCATGTTATCGGAAGTCCGTTTTGATCGAATGTTAAGCTCGTCCCTCAGTGTGAGCTTAGTAAGACCCGTAAGACTTGATTCCTTGCCGAGTCGGTGTTGCCTACTAAGGAGCATGTGGACGTAGCAGTTTGTGAACTCGTAGATAAAACCGGCTTACCTCCGACTGCTACTTATTTTTCCATGTTAAGCGGTGAGGCTGTATTTGTTCCGTTACCATACAAGAAGGTGCAGTTCGACTACGTTTATGGTGCTTCCGTACCGTCTTCCTACGTAACCAATCATATGTGTACACCGTCTAAGGTCGAGAATGCAGGGACTGCCCAGTCGACTGCTCAGTTGAATGATTCTTACGTTGTGACGAGGTCAATTAAGGTGGATGGCTTAACACTTGCCATTATATTATTGGCACCGTTCGTGCTACCAAGTTCAAACACGAGTTACTTCACTTCGCATATGTTTTTTGCTAGCCCCCTCCTCATGATCATCGCCCTATACTCACACTCAGCCCTCACAGCCCTCCACAACACACTCGAGTCGACATACAACACACGACTTTCCTTCCCAACCCTCACCACGCCGCCACCACGCCACCACCACGCCGCTTTCCCTCAAATACGCCCCATTCAATAGGCATGTATATACCACCTCCCCCTCAGCCCCAATCACCCCCTCACATATCCCCTGCTTGAACGCGCGATACTGACATACAACCCCACGAAAGGTGTTCTAGCATGGAGCTTTCAGGGCTTCGTATACACCGACGGCTCCAAGAAAGAAGGCTCCTCACTGCTTGGAGTAGCAGCCATCCACCCAGTCACCGACACCCGCATCAAAGTCATTGTAAACTCCACCCCACCCTCCCACACCATTAACCGAGCGGAACTAGCCGGCACCAATAATGGACTCCAACTCGGACACGTACACTTCCGCACAAACAGCGCATGATCACTCAGACTCATTCAAGGATACATGTTTTGTCTCACCGCCTACCGACATCACATCCACTGCGACACGCTCGAATCAATCACGCGCACTCTCAAGACCCCCCCCCCTGCGATTCAGACATATGTACCCATCTCGGCAAAATCAAAGCCATAACCGTTCCATAAGTAATGTGCTCGCAGACACGCTAGTCAAGGAAGTAAGTCAGAGATGGTCACCCACCCGACATATCCTACACTACATGCTCAGAAATGTCTATCGGCACATGGACCCGACCATACATACTCACACCCCAACCACTGGGCGACCTCACATCATATCGCTACACCAACCTCAAATCCGATGCCCACAAATACATAGCACCAAACACAATCACATCCCTCTAGCTCACCACACCCACAACCACCAAGCACGGCATCCTCCTCGCCCGCGCCGCCGACGACGGAGCGGACTTCTCGCTCCACCAAAAAAACACCTAACTCGCCAATATCCATTTCACACATAAACAAGAACTCATGTGGGGCGTACACAACACCCACCTCCTCACATGTAACTTCTCCCTACGCTGCCCCATGTGTGGTCAATTCAGCAGTAGCAACGGTCATATGACACATAGCTATCCCTCGATGTTGGACCTTCGATGGGACCGCTACAATCGTGCCCTCCAACTCCTCCTCTCCTTACGTGAACGCAACAACGGCAGCCGACGGAAAGCCATCACCGCCGACTTCAGTAACAAGCCAATCAAATCCTTCGACTCCCCCTCTTCTCACCGCGTCCCTCTTTGACTGTCACCCTCCTCCTCCCCCACTGATATGGCTACCCGTATGGTCGACGGTGACGAAGGCACCTCCCGTGACTCATTCACATAATGTCCCGGTATCCTCCATGAGGACCTCCTCCCCATCACTCCACCCTCCCTCTCACAAACCCGACTATATCCGACTCATAGGACCCAGATTCGATGGACACTGGAACGCTCGCCGCTGCTACTTCTCGATTAGGAAAATTCACTTAGGGCAATGGAAATAGTGCACTGACCACAACCTCTCCCAACACTGCACAATTAATTCGCGACAAGTACACCGCTTCGCCAATGCCCTCCGTCAACAATGGCTTGGTACTGGGAAAGACATCCTTCCCGTCGTCATAAGTCGCACCGGCACCCCACACATCCACGATTGCTAGCCCCACATCGCTTCTCACCCTCCGCACCGACCTCCCATATAAAATCACCTCAAAAACACGACTTGAAACCACCCGCATCCTCACCCAACTCCATCTCCACACTGTACAATGGGTGCAGCACCTCCTCCTCACTTACCGCACCAAAGCCCGCAAAGCAGCCCACGTCCCCTCACAACTGCACGCAGGCTCCTAATTATACCACGACACCAGCAAATTTCCGCACAAAAGCTCCTTGGGGAGGGAGTAACCCCCCCCTCCCCCAACACATTTCGCAGAGCTTGGGCGTAGGCGATGCAAGGTCTAGCACCAGCTTTTAAGCTTCCTTGATTGCATAGTTGGGAGGGCCTAGAGACAATAGCCGATTGGATACCGGTACATGTTGTAAACAGTTTAAATTTCAATTTCAATTATTCACTTCGGTTTCACAACTCAATGGCAAGCGTTTCGGACGGCTGTGGAGTCTCGTAACTTCTTTTTGCACAAGAATGTTACTCGGCCGAAAGACTGCATGTTCGAGGCTCGCTTTCATGTTGTCGACTCTAGCCATGTGTATGGGTGATGGTGGTCGACTACCCGACGCGTGCCACGCGTGGGGCGGGTGTGGTTGGCACAAGCACGTACCCAAGCATTCCAAGCACCACCGTCAACGTTATGCATCCCCAACGGCCAAGTTGGACCTCGCCCCTCCCCTAAGCCAATCGCCCTCGCATGTTTACAGCGTGCAGTGTTTATCCAAACCTGCGTCATGTGCGTTTTTGCTCGCTTGCTTTCCAAAAATTCACCCGTGCCAGCGGCGTGAACTTCCGTGCTCTATTCACACTCCCGCGAACCAAACCTCGCGCATTGAACACGGCACCCACGCCTCCAAACCCCCTCCAAAAAGCCCCCCAAAATACGGTTATGTGGAACACGGAGAAGTTTGCAGTTTGGTATGAGTGCTTGAGCAATGCCCAAGCGTGGCGCTCAGAATGACGTGTGTAGGTCAGACACTTTTCCCGGGAATTTATGGGCTTAATTCGACAAACTCCACCGACAACACCCGCTTCAAGTTGAGGTCTAGCCACCCCGGATGGCGGCTTACTGCTTGCTTCTCGGCTCTCCTACAATTGGATGGTACTCGGGTATCGTCGTGCTTGACGTGGTGAGAGGGGGGCATGCTCTAGACTAGCTTATTGGTCATATTAGTAATATAGAGGTTTGAATTACAGGGCTAAATTACGAAGTAACCGGCGTTACCTCCGTTACATGCGTTACCTCCGACGCTACATCTCCCTAACGGTTCAAGCGCCCAAGCGCGCACGGACAGTAAAATGTCCGCACCCTATATAACACACCAGCAGCGATTGTGTGTCCACCTTCTGCCTTTTGCGAGAGCTATCGCTCACGCAAACGGCATCGTGGCTCTTGCTAGCCACGCAAGGTGTTGATCACTGAGTCTCCTGCACGACGCACGAAAACACACTCCGTCAGTCCAAATGGCAGACCGCCTGGTATTGCCTACTGACCTCTACGTTGCGCCCGGTGACGCGCCGGAACAGCAGCCAGACCAGCTGCAATTGCTAACACAGATTGTGCAGCAGTTAGCAGCCCAGGTCGCAACTCTCTCCGTCGCAACCGCGTCAACAAAACCAACTACTTCAGCCATCCCCACAGCCGACTCCGACAGCGCTGCGGGTGGACGACTTGAGCTCGACGCTCTACCAGCTGACAGTAAAACCACCCCTCTAGAGTACATCGACCCTAGAGAGTGGTCAGAATTCGCGTCCCGTACGTTCGCGGACTGCCTACCCCCATCTGGCACAACAGCCCCGTGCCTGTGGAACCCTCGACACGACGAGGCCGACAAATTTTTTACGGACAACGCGAGAATTTCTTCCCGCGACGAGTATCGACACCTGCTCTGCTATGGTGTGTTTACGGCCGCCGTTAACGCGGCACTCGAAACTGCTATGGAAACGCTTCGCTCGGTCACCTCTACCCCCGACGAAACAACCTACGCCTACTCCCTCGTCGACGCAGCGCTACGTACTAATCAAGCAGTGGCCTCAGCGGGGGAAGCGCGACTCACCTACATCAGACGCTTCAAGGCCAAGAAGATTCTCAACGGAGAAGAACGCGTCGCGGAGCGTCTCGTCTACTCACGGTGCTTCGACACTGTCGCCTCCGACCGTGGAGGCAACGTCGTCGACGGACTCCTGGCAGCCCTGGAGGACAAACGACTCGAAGTCAGCATCACAGCAGCTGCAAAAGCGCAAGCAGCTGCCCAGTTCAAGGCCGACAAGCCTAGACCAGACAAACCGGACAGGCCGAACGATAAGCCGGACAAGCCGGACAAAACCAAGGCCAAGCCAAAGGACCGCACGAGCGGCCGCCCCCTCCCCCCTACCGACAAGGCACACAAGAAGACCGAGGCCGACAAGGACGAATGACGGGGTGACCCGCCGCGCCGATTCCTGCAACCCAGATTCAAACTACATGCGTCATCGCGTGCGGCGAAACTGGCAAGCCTGGAAAGATATCGGCGCGAGCGGACAAGTCTTACGGTGGATCCGGGAGGGCGTTACTATTCCCTTCCTAAACAACCGACCCCCACCCCCGTTCAACCAAGGCACCTCACTGCTGGACGCTACCCCCGAGCAGCTCACCTTTGTCGAGGCCGAGCTCGCGCGCTTCGTGGAGACGGGAGCCTGGGAACGCACCACCTGCAGCAAGTACGTGTCAAGACTCTTCTTAGTCGCCAAGCCCGGCAACAATCAGTGGCGTTTTATCGTCGACCTACGACACCTGAACAGCTTCTGCGTCAGAAAGCGACTACGGATGGAGTCTTTGCTAGGCGTTCGTCATCTGACTCGGAAGGGCGACTACATGTTCTCGTTCGACCTAAAAGACGGGTTCTACGCGCTGGGCATCGTGCCAGAGCAGCGCGACTATCTAACCGTAAACGTTCGCGGCCAGCTGTACCGACTAGCTGGACTCCCGATGGGCTGGTCGCTCAGCCCTTACCACTTCTGCGCTTTCACGGACACATTCGTACGACACCTCCGTCAACCAGACCCCGGTGGGTTTACAACACAGCACGGGAAGCCTACACAACCCGACAGCGACAGACCAAGCAAGCGCTTCCTCCGACACACGCGGTGGCGCGGAGCCAAAATCTTACCTTATGTGGACGACTTTCTCCTCTTCGCCGCCACTCGTGCTCTCGCTCTCTCGCTCAGGCAGCGCGTCGACCGCCTCCTCACCAATCTCGGCCTTCTCCGCCACCCCTCCAAGGGTTTTTGGGAGCCGACGCAATACGGCCACCACCTGGGCATCGACATCGACACAGCTTCAGGTTACTTCTTCGCCCCGGTGGAAAAGCTACAGAAGCTCGCAAGACAAGCTCGTCACCTACTGCAACGTGCAACCCGAAACTGCAGATGGCTCCCTGTCAAGGAACTACAGTCATTCGCGGGTCAGGCGCAGTACCTTTTTCTGGCAATTCCAGCGGCAAGATTCTTCCTCCGCGAACTGCACTCCGTACTAGGCGACAAGTGGGGAGGCCGCGTCCGCCTCTCTCCGCAGCTCAGTCGAGATCTACAGTGGTGGACACAAGTACCCAGCCACGCCAACGGCAAGAACATACACCGCCCGGTCGAGTCAGCCTACATCCACTGCGACAGTTCGGGGTATGGATGGGGGGCAGTCCTGAACGGCAGACTCGAAGCCCGCGGCTTCTGGGGAATACAGGACGAACAGCAGCACATTACCTGGAAAGAACTGAAGGCCGTCCGTCTGGCCGTCCTCAGCTTCTTGCCACACCTGGCTGGCCGCAACGTCCTCCTCCACGAAGACAACCAGGCGGTCTGCCACGTCCTGACCGGCCTGACGTCCCGCTCCCCGGAGATGATGAACGAATTACGCCGTTTATGGTACCTGTTGGACACCAACAACATCCACATCAGGCCCAGATACATCCGTTCTGCGGCAAACACGTGGGCCGACAAGCTCAGCCGACACCTCGACAGCGACGACTGGCAACTCGACCCCGCTGTGTTCCACGAAATGGACACACACTTCGGCCCGCACACAATCGACCGGTTTGCGTCGGCTCTCAACACGCTACTGCCCCGCTACAACGCGAACTGGCTAGACCCATCGTGCGAAGCCGTGGACGCCCTTCACCTCGCCGATGCGAATTGGAAAGCAGAAAACAACTGGTGCAACCCGCCATGGCCCCTGCTACCCGACCTCGCCCAGAAACTACAGCAGAGCGGCGCAGCAGCCACGGTGGTCGCCCCCCGGTGGCAAGGGAAAGCGTGGCATCAGGCCCTTACCGAATTGGCGTGCCACGAGACGGTCCTTCCGGCCCGACCTCACTTGTTCCGTCCCGGGCGGCGGCACGGACGCGGTACAGTCGGCAAGCCTCATTGGCCCGTCACTGTATTCCGGATTCCCTCCCGGCCTGGTTGTACCTCCGCCGGGGCGCTGTCAGTGCTACCCTGACCCTGTTCAACACACGGCACATCAGGCCAGCAGTCCAAGCCTACCCCACCAGACCAGCAAAGGTCCGCTACAAGGTGGAGGTGGCAGGCTGCAACAACCCATGGGCCGCCTCGATGCGCCCCTACATGCAACGTCTACTGGGCACTGACAGCCTTGGAGCAAAAACGCTCGACTTGCTGACCGCCGCTTGGGCGAAAAGCACGTCCGACACGTACAACAGCGCAATCAAGCCTTACTTCCAGTTCTGCGAGGAGCAAGGCCTACCGCCGCTGGCAGCAACAACTGCTACCATGGCCCGCTACATTGCATGGATCGGAGAACGTGGCACCATTAAGGCTACTAGTCTACAGCCTTACCTTTCAGCCGTAAACGGGTTTTTCAAAGACCACGGCGCAGAACCAGTCGCACAAGGCGATTTGGTCGCCAAGGTCCGGCGGGGTCTCGCAGCGTCCCAAGTTTCCCTCCAGCCCAGCCGCACACGCCTGTACCTCCCAGCCCGGATTCTTGTCTCATCGCTACGCCTGGCCAAGGACCTCCGCACACAGCTGACAGACACGTGGACTCAGACTCAAGCAGAACTCATTCTGCTGTTCCGAGCGTGTCTAGCGACGGTGCTCCTGGCCACATTTTTTTGTCGAGGTGGAGCGGGAGTTGAGTGCCGGTCTGGAGACCTGTTGTGTACTCCGACCGGCGGAATCCTCCTATACCACGGAACGAGAAAAGGTCAACGGGGTACTTCCACGGAGCGAAAACTCCTCTGTGAACTACCGGCCTCGGCTCACCCGGACATAGCGGAACTACTACAGTACTTCGACGCTGCCCGTACCAGGTTCTCCGCCGGGAAGATACCGGACAGACGATGGGCCATTAGTGTACGCGAGCCTACGACAAACTGGACTGCGGACACCCTGACTGCTTGGCTACAACGCGTACTTTGTGCAGTACACGAACAACCTCCGGACGGTTTCGCGTGGACTTCGCACTCCCTCCGAAAGGGTGCAGCTACTGCTGCGTACAGTATCGGTACCCCAATGCAGAAGATCAAGTTCTTCGGCGGTTGGGCGCGAGAGTCGGACGTAGTCCTCGACTACATCGACCCAACAGTGCTCCCGTGCCCGGGAGCTTGGCAACTCTTTGGGTGGATGACCCCTGGCGGGCCCCCACCCAACGTTACACGCCAGTCGGCGACAGATGGCATAAGTGAGCCCCAACACAGCTTAAATGGTCATATTAGTAATATAGAGGTTTGAATTACAGGGCTAAATTACGAAGTAACCGGCGTTACCTCCGTTACATGCGTTACCTCCGACGCTACATCTCCCTAACGGTTCAAGCGCCCAAGCGCGCACGGACAGTAAAATGTCCGCACCCTATATAACACACCAGCAGCGATTGTGTGTCCACCTTCTGCCTTTTGCGAGAGCTATCGCTCACGCAAACCCACCCACCCGATTCCCTCTCACATTGCGTGTAGGGTGGCCCAAGGGCCACCAAATCCAAATTCTGTAAGTGATCCACATCTTTGGCATAAGTGAGCCCCAACACAGCTTAAACTTAATATATGCATGTCCGGACGGCAGTACAGTGGAGTGTACATATGCTAGCCACGCCTTGTGTATATGAGTTATGTAAATGCCGTTCATCTATGTTTTGTTTGCATGATTGTAAATTTCAAGTATTTTCGTGGCATGCCTTCCTGTTCCACGGGTGTGGCGGTTAGCCTCTGAAAGCTAAACGCTAGCACAAATCTGTTCTAGTCTGTCTAGCGAAAGATGTTTCACTGCTGTACTTGGGCAGTAGATGTTGTAAATGAACAAAGGAATTGTTAAAAGGTTCTGTCACCTCCCTCTACTGCACTGGGCTTAAATAGGTTTCAGCCCAGACTGGTTACGCCTGCAAGCTATGCTTACGTGTCAGGCGTTAGTGCTGTTCAACCGTCGTCATCTGCCTCGAGACGCGGCCTGCCTAGCATTGGGTTTCACGACGCGGCTCCTTCTGCATTGGAGAGCTCGTTCTGGCGCGTCATCTGGCTAGTTAGATTAATTATGCATATCTGTACGTACCGGGAGGTACTGGTCGTACTGTAGCATCAGCACCATTACAATATTGCAGTAGCGACGTACCCACGAGTATACGTCCGTCCTGTGGAAAAGCACGAATTGGAATTCGTAACGAGTACCTGTACAATGTCCTGCAATGTACTGTTGCAGGACTGTACTCGTCACACTCGTACCCTCCCCCTCTTGACAGATCAATGAGGTCGCCGCGAGGCAGACCTCCGTGGTTCTTGGCTCCTTTACTGAAGCAATTACTGGGACTCAGGAATGCGCGCTGGGTGAGCGTGCATAAAATCAATGTACGCCTGAGTCTTGGCGAACTTGCGCCATTGGGGCGTCTCCAAGAATTCTTGTAACGCAACTGTTCGATGCACCTCGTTCAATCGGTGCCAGACAGGTGGAATGTCGTCATCACTGAAATGCGTCATGAAGAGCAAATATTTGCCTCGTCGCCCAGGTAGCGACTTGATGCACACAGCAGAGATGTGTGAGATGTCAAACTCCTCGTCGTCTCCTTCAGGGACAGTCACCGGGACAGCTGGCCGTAGCAGAGCGGTAGAGCAGGGTCTTAAGTTGTTAACGTGGAACACAGGATGTAAGCGTACTGTCGCTGGAAGTTTTAATCTGTAACTGTGTTTCCCAATCTGCTCCTCCACTGAAAAAGGGCCAAGCTGTCTGTCTCTGAGTTTCCTGTTCGGCTGTCCTCGCAGAAAAAGATTTGCTGTGACGACTGACACCTTGTCTCCCTTAGCGAAGTGTGGCGCTGTAGACGGTTCTGTGCGCGCTTGCATCTCGTTCTTGTGTAGTTGTAACACTGAGCGTACCAAGCTGTGTACTTCCTGTAACAATCTCAACCGTTCTGTTGCGTCTTGCGAAAAAGGAATCGATGGTCGCATGCTGAAGAGCAGGTCAGGAGGCTCCTCAGGAGAAAAACCAAAGTTAGCCTCGAACGGCGTGTGCTCAATTCCAAGTGCACGCGAAGCGTTGTACGCAAACTCCACTTGCGGTAAAAGTGTCGACCAGTCAGAGCCATCATAGCAACAGAAGCAACGAAGAAGCTGCTGAAACGTGCTGTTCACGCGCTCTGTCAGTCCGTCTGTTTCTGGGTGTCGGCTGGTAGACATGTTTAGTCGCGTTCCAAGGCGTCTCCACAATGTCTGCCAGAAGGCGCTGACAAATTTCGGGTCGCGGTCACTGATCAGCACTCGGGGCAGTCCATGTAAACGGTAGACTCCCTGTAAAAACAAAGTTGCAGTTTCTTCGGCAGTAATCGACTCTGTGCATGGCAGAAAATGGGCCATTCGAGTTAGATGGTCTACTACAATCAGCACACTGTTAAAGCCGTTGCTCTCAGGCAAGTGTGTCAGGTAGTCAAGACCAACTGTGTGCCACGGTCTGGGTGGAACAGGTAACGGGTAAAGAGTCGCGGCCATCTGAGGTCGAATCTTCGCTCGTCGGCACACGACGCAGCGTTCACAAAAATCTTTCACATCTTGGCGGATTCGTTTCCACCAGAATCTGTCGAGTGCTTTAGCAAGAGTGCTAGCAACTCCTCTGTGACCGGCTGACGAACTTTCGTGCAGCTCTGCGATCAATTTCAGTCGGAGCTCAGAGTTCTGTGGAATACAGAGGCGATTGAGACGCCAAAAGTACCCGTCTCTGGCTTCTATCCGGCTGTCTCTTGTCCACTCACCATCGTCCCCATAAAACGAATCTCGTGAGAACCCCTCGCGAATGAGATCAGCGAACTCAGGGCTCAGCTGCAACGCGTCAACAGTCAGTGAATTTAACTGTGCGTCTTCAAACAGCAGCTGGGACTTCCGTCGTAATTCTCGATCTGACGGAACCTCGCCATCCCAAAATAAGGGTACTGTGGCCTGAGGTACGAAGTCTGGTCGCCGGCTTAACGGGTCAGCTTCGTTCAGAGCTCCCTTGCGATATGCAAGTGTCATCGAGCCCACAAACGGTTGCAAATCCCGCAGGTATCTTGCTTGCCGCTTGTTCAGCCTGTTGTTCGGTTGCCTGAGCAGGTGCCGCAGTGTGTCGTGGTCTGTTACGACAAGGAACTTAGAACAGCCTTCAAGATAGCACCTCCAATGCTTGACAGCTTCGCATACGGCCAAAGCTTCTAAGTCGTACGCAGAGTAAGTGTTACCACGCTCAGCTGGATTCAGCTTACGCGCCCAGTAAGAGACTGGTTGAAGACCGCCTCCTTGGTCTTGCAACAGGACTGCTGCAATCCCCACTGTGGAAGCATCTGTAGCTACGGTGAACGTCGCGTCCGAGCCGACCTCCGGAAGGATCAGGCATGGCGCGGAAATGAGCCGTAACTTGAGAGTCTCGAAGGCTTCCAAACAGGCAGGCGTCAGCGTAACCTTCTGTGGCTGGGACTTCCGCAGTAAGTCCGTCAATGGAGCCGTAAGGTCGCTAAAATGGTGTATGAATCTCGCATAGAAGTTGCAGAACTGTACGAAACTGCGAACCTCCTTCTGCGTCTTGGGCACTGGCCAGTCTGCAACGGCCTCGACTTTCTTTGTGGAAACCGAAATTTTTCCGGCTGACACAGTGTAGCCCAGATACTCCATTTCTTGCAATCCGAAGAAGCATTTCTTAAGGCGCAATTTCAGCCCTTCCTCCTTGAATCGCTGTAGCACTAGACGCAGGTGCTCCAGGTGCTCTTCCAGAGTTCGACTGTAGATACAGACGTCATCCAGGTAGACTGTCACGAACTTATGTAAAAAGTCGCGAAGTATGTCGTTCATCATCCTCTGAAATGTAGCTGGTGCATTACACAGGCCAAACGGCATGGCGACCCATTCCATTAAGCCATCAGGGGTCTGAAAAGCCGTCTTGTGAACGTCCTGATCACGCACTCGAACTTGCCAGAATCCAGAAGCGAGGTCGAGGTGTGTGTAAAAGTTCGCGTCCTTAAGTTCGTCCAGTGTGTCGTCCACACGCGGTAGCGGGTAAGCATCTTTACGCGTAACCTCGTTAAGACCGCGGTAGTCAATGCAAAGACGTAGCGAGCCATCAGCTTTTCGCACAAAAAGAATTGGCGAGCCGAATTCACTGTAGCTGGGGCGTATCAACCCAGCTTCCACTGCGTCTTTAAGCTGTCGATTAAGCTCAGCGCGCTCTGCGGGTGACAATCTGTTCAGACGTTGACGTCGCATCGGGCCAATTGTTTCAATGGGATGATCCCACTGTCGGCTTACAGGTGGAGAGTCGACAGGTCGCAGTAACTCCGGGAAGTCATCAAAGAGTAAAGACCGGAAGTTATCACGTTGTTCTGCTGTTAGTTCCTCTCCAGTGTGAAAGTCTGTCGTTTGTTCAGCGACTGACGTAAGTTCAATGACGTAAAAATCAGCATGACGTCCTCTGCTGCGGCGCGTCTTGCGCATGAGCTTCTGAACTTTCGTAGACGACAGGAGTAGACACTCAGGGCGTCGTTCCTCGAGTGTAGTCTCCACAGCTGTGCCGTCCATTAGTGTAAAAATTCTGGTTGTACCAAATTGTAAAGAGGCCTGTTCGTCATCAAGCCATGGTAAACCCAGGATTAAATCAGCTGTGCGTAAATCACGTAAGACATAAAAAGTCCGGTGAAACTCGTGTCGAGCCAGCTCAAAAGTGACGTCGCAGACTGTCGTAGAAGTCACTCGTTGTCCATTAGCGAGTCGAACTGGGGTTTTACTGGCAGACTTCCGAGTCTGTAAAGCAAAGCGTCGTACAAAGTCCTCTGACACAAAATCAAGTGTCGCAGCACAGTCCACTAATCCAGAAATGTGGTGTCCGCCATCAGGAGTTTTCACAGTCAGCTCAGTTCGAATTAACGGGCGAGCTTCCGTGAGGTCAGTCAGTAGGGCTGTAGCTGTCGAAGAAAATTGTCGCAGCGTAGCGATGGACTGTTCCGAGTCGTCTGTTGGTACAGGTACCGAGTCGGGTTGATCAGGTGCTGTAGGTTCTGGTGAGTCGTTAAACGCACAATCTGCGTCGACTAACCACAGCTGTACAGGCCAAGGGGCTGGAGCAACCACCTCCTGTTGCGCTGGATTCTCCAGTGACTGACGTGTAAAAAGCTGTGTCCTTGCTGGGAATTCTTGATAGAGTTTCCAGTGCTTAGTCACCTGAGTAAATTTCGCCCACTTCGGTAGTACAAATACAGCCATCGTAGATGTCGGAGATGTTCGACGACAATCCTCAAAATGCTGCGCAATCTGCTCAGCTAACTCCCAGGGTGGGTTGATGAACACCCTCTCTCCTGTTAAGTCTCTGTCTAGAATCGAGTCACTCGGCGAACAGTGAGGTAAGTCACCGTGCGAGTTAAGACCTTCATCATCAGCACATCCTTCCAACGTGAAGTTGAATCGTGCATGCAGAGGGTCAAAGACTGAGTCAACCAGTTTCCAATCAACTGAACGTCTGGTTACAGGTTTACGACTCTGTCTCTGCTTAGTCTGACGACGACGACCTGCTACTTGCGTTACAGGTGTCGCAACTGTAGTCGATGGAGATGCCGAGAGTTTATCGACGACCTCTGTCGCTAGCAGTGTCTCAGAATGAACAGTAGATGTAGCCGGCTGCTCCAGTTCATTTGTAGAACAGCCTTGCCACCATCATTGCTTCTTAGGTTGCATTGGTGCCTTGCCTTTGAACTCCGGGCATTGGAACAAACGGTGTCCCTTCTTGTGGCACTTGAAGCAAAGTCCTTCGTCCATGTGTCGCTTACGCTCCTCAGCTGTCATTGCATTTGCGATTGAATTAAAATCTTCGCGACCGGATGGTTGACCACGTCCACCATTGTTGCCACCACGACCACCATTGTTACCACCTCCACGTCCACGTCCGCGGCCTCGTCCTCGGCCACCCTTGTTACGTTTCCAGACGTTAGAGGCTTCCTCAAAAGGGTCTTCAAGGTTGCGCTTGCGAGAGGATTGGGTAGATGGTCCAGCAGCAGACCTTGCATGCCTAATTCCGGCGAGTCTGTCACGACGTCATTCAGAAAGTTTTGTAGCTCCGCGAGCGTAATCTGGTAACCTAGTTGCGCTCGGTGTGATCTAGCCAGTCTCTGGAGGTCCACGTTTGCAAGACCAGTAATGAAGCGTACACACTGTACCTCCGCTGTCAGGTCTTGACGAGAACGGCGTAAGTAGTCGTTGTACTTCTTAGTAAAAAGCGCGTAACTCATCGTGTTGCTCTGTGTAAAACTTAGCAAAGCTTTAATTGCGTCATCCTGAATGTTCGGAAGAAACGTAGACTTGCGTATCTCCGCAACAAGCTCGTTGTACGTAGATGGAATTGGAGGATGATTTTTCCGGTTCAACCACCATCCACCAAGGAGTCCAGAAAACTGTGAAGTAACCCAGAACACTGCATCGTACGAGTCAGCTGCAATCCCAAGCATTACAAAACGCTGAGGCTGAGCTTCGAGCCAATCCTCCAGTACAGGTGGGTCTTGACCATTCTGGTACGGTGAAGTAATGGCAGCCTTACGCTGAGTCTCCGTAAGAGTCACTGATAGTCCTGCCAAGTTGTGGGTAGGCATCGGCATTCCCACTCGTAAATCTGTAGGTCCCACTCCAGTCAGTCGGTTGATGTGTCCAACAATCAGCAGCCAGACAGAACCAGAGTCGACCGTTGTAAACCGGGGGTACATGTGGAGCTGTCTCGGGATAGACGTGTCTTCATGCATGACTGGAACATGTTGTGTCATTGCTCGATAGAAAGATTCCCACTGAGTCACGTAACCAAAGTGAAGTAAATCACTCTTGTGCTTCTCAGCACGAAGTAACCCAGTCTGTGCAGGCGTAAGTGTCAGACCGTCAGTGTTGATGATTTCCGGGACGACGTAAGTGCCATCCGGATTAACTGTCGACTGTTCCAAAACAACCTGCTCGACCTGAGCAGGTGTACGTAAGTTGCTCGTAGCAAACAGGACAGGAATAGACGCAGAGTACACGGAAACAAGCTGTCGTCCTTGAGGTAGCGTAACGTTCACAGGTTCACCACTCAACAGCGTCAAATCATCCGGTGTCAAAACAAGACCGGTCTCCTCGTGTAATTCGCGAATAGCAGCGTCGACAGGCTCTTCGTTGGGTAAGACAGAGCCAGCAGGGAACCAAGTTCTACCAGTACGAGGCTCACGCTGAAACACCAACTTCAAATCCGACCGTTTAGTTCCTCCAACGTGAATTACCAACACCACGTAATGACCAGGTCCAAGAGAAGCCATCTCAACTCAATCAAACAACGTCGAGCAGTTCAATAAGCGAACGAAAGCGTGCGTCGACCAAAGAGCTCCGAAACCAGTGTGGCGGTTAGCCTCTGAAAGCTAAACGCTAGCACAAATCTGTTCTAGTCTGTCTAGCTCTGTGTCGTAAGATTGCAATTGATGTTGTCGAGAGGTAATTGATGAAAGATGTTTCACTGCTGTACTTGGGCAGTAGATGTTGTAAATGAACAAAGGAATTGTTAAAAGGTTCTGTCACCTCCCTCTACTGCACTGGGCTTAAATAGGTTTCAGCCCAGACTGGTTACGCCTGCAAGCTATGCTTACGTGTCAGGCGTTAGTGCTGTTCAACCGTCGTCATCTGCCTCGAGACGCGGCCTGCCTAGCATTGGGTTTCACGACGCGGCTCCTTCTGCATTGGAGAGCTCGTTCTGGCGCGTCATCTGGCTAGTTAGATTAATTATGCATATCTGTACGTACCGGGAGGTACTGGTCGTACTGTAGCATCAGCACCATTACAATATTGCAGTAGCGACGTACCCACGAGTATACGTCCGTCCTGTGGAAAAGCACGAATTGGAATTCGTAACGAGTACCTGTACAATGTCCTGCAATGTACTGTTGCAGGACTGTACTCGTCACACAGCGCTGAGTCATATTTGGTTTTGCCGCCTCATGACTTTTCCAATCATTGTTGGTGGCCTCCTACAGCCGTGCCCGCACGTGCTTGAATTTTATTCCAACGTTGGGAAAACCGTGTGGAGCCAAAGGACGGCTACTGGTACAATGGACCGAAGCATCTTCATTGAGTGCATCTAATACGCCAATGGTCTCGCATGCAACCGTCAGGTAGGACGTGCCGCGTCCGCTCTCGCGCATCTCGATTAATTTATGGATTTCCGCGACACCCCCTCAGCGACCACTCCCCCCTCGGTGCTCCCCCGCTACCACGGTCGTTGGATTTCACGGCCTGCCATCGACGAAAACACCAAGCCCAACTCGTCTCGACTTGGGAAGACTGTGCAACTCGCTGCTCTCCCTGCGTCAGTGAGTGACACTGGCCGTACCGCCGTCTTTAGCTCGTACTCGTATAATGGCATCGACAGCTCTGAGCGGGAGCCGCGCGGGGCTTCATGGCGCCCGGCAGCAGCAGCGTTCCACGCGCTTGGCTAACGCACCCCGCGCTGCTCGATCTCTAATTGCGTCTCGAGGTACGCCCACCCCTCTTGCCGCTTTCAGGGCGGCAGTGCTGTACAGGTGGAGCGGTCGGCGTATGTGAATAATATAGGAGCATATTTCAAACTTTCCATAACGGCGCATATTTGTACTTAAGGACAATGTATCAGCGATGGAGATCGCGGCGTTAGAAATAAGGGTTTCGATTTCACCTCGTCGCTCGGTAGCCCGGGGGTTGCACGCTCCAGCTTGTAGCCTCGGCAACCACTCGATTCTACTACCCTGGGCAGCGGGGACGATGCTGCCGCCGCTGCGTATGTCGACTGCCCCGCCCCCATCGGTTCCACTTGCAACGGCCTTTCAGTTTTGTCAAATATATCTGGCTTGGCCAGAAAAACACCTTCGCCCGCTCCGCGGCGTTACCCGCCGTCAGCACCGCCGACCTCGCCCCCTCCCTACACGAAACCCACCGGGACGAACCACCACGCGCCGCCTATGCAACCCGTTCACAGTAAGGATGTCGTTGTCAGATTCGGCACCGTGTAGGAGGGGGTATCTTGGGCTGTTTGGATCAGTTGCGGCGTTTATCGGCGGCGGTCGTCGTCTTGCCACACTCCACTTCACCACACACCACTTCAATTCACCTCACCTCACTTTACTCCGCTTCACCTCACCACACGCCACTTCAATCCACCTCGCGTCACCTCACCTGAAGACGCACCAGTTCACATCACCTCCATTTACTTCTCTCTGCTTCACCTCGCCTCACATAAGGACTCACAATTTCACTCCGTTTCACCTCACCTCTCACCTCGCCCTGCTCCACTTTCCCGCATCTCATGTCACCGCATATCCTCATGTAATCACACTTTAGCTCTCCTCATTTCACTTGACCGAACTTTACTTCTCCTCACCTCCTCAACTCACTCCACGTGCAGTTCACCTCACCTCACTTCGCTGCATATCTCCCCAACTCTCATCATTTATTTCACTCTGATTTTTCTCGCTCGGGTCGCAACTGCGCCGCATCGTGCATGGATGGGCGCGTGACTGGTTTGTGTGTTGGCGATGTGTTCAGGTAGCCTGACGGTGCGCGCGGTGGTGGAGCCAGCCAGCAACAACAACGGCTCCGCGCCTATCCCCCCTTCCGCCGAGCGACCAGTGCTGTCCGTCCCCGGATGGACCGCGCCCACCAGTAGCGGCGCCAACCAGCGCCACATGGGCGACACGGGGAAGCGCATGCGCCTCTTTTCGGGCACAGCCAACTCGGTAAGTCATTGTTGCCCCTTACCCACATTCACACATACATCACTGCCCCCCCCCCCCCCCCCCCCCCCACACACACACAAATGATACTCACAAAAATGGAAATGCACATGCACGCATGCACACACACACACACACACACACACACACACACACACACACACACACACACACACACGCACACACACGCACACGCAAATAGTCACCCACCCAAACGCTCTGTCATTCGCTCACTCGCTCCTTCTTTAATTTGCTCGCCCATCCGTTCACTCACCTCATCTGTCATTCGATTGTCCCCTCTCTCACGAAGGCAATCGCTCGAGCATCTGTTCATTCAGTCACTAGCACATTCACTTCAAGCCTATGTTGGTAGACACACACACACATACCACCCCTAGGCATTCTTAGCCTCTCCCATGCATATGCACGTTGAGTCCCACACACACAAAGCACTACGCATACACCGTTTCGCGTTATTTTCAACTTACATTTTCCCACATTCGCCCTCTCCCTTAAGTGCACACTTACACTCTCTCTCTCTCTCTCTCTCTCTCTCTCTCTCTCTCTCTCTCTCTCTCTCTCTCTCTCTCTCTCTCTCTCATTCATTCATCAGTCCATATGGACAGCATGTTTATACACATAGCTCTTAGGTATATTATTTCTGTCATGGTAAAACACACACACACACACACACACACAAACACACACACACACACACGCTCTCAGGTGAGCTTATACGCCACTGACTGCCGTCCGATGTTTTCCTTTGAATTTTTCATTACAAGCCCCTGGTCTGCCCGCCTTCCAGATTTTGGCGCAGGAGGTGGCATGCTACCTGGGCGTGGAGCTGGGCCCCATCAATATCAAACGCTTTGCTGATGGGGAGGTGTATGTGCAAGTCGGGGTACGTCTCCTCCCCTCCAACCCCACAAAAATACCCTTCACTTATCTGGAATGTGACAAGTGCCCCTTTCCTCCTGTCTGTTGTTCATCTCGCTCTTTTCATTCGCTGCAGGAGTCCATCCGCGGGTGTGACGTCTTTCTGATCCAACCCACCGCTCCGCCGGTGAACGACAACCTTATGGAGCTGCTCGTCATGATCGACGCCTGCAAGCGCGCCTCTGCTCGCTCCGTCACCGCCGTCATTCCCTACTTTGGCTACGCACGCGCGGACCGGAAAGTGCAGGTCAGTTTCCTTCCCCTCCCTGCTCCCATACTCGCACACACATGCGCGCATGTTCAGACGCCCTGTCACACAAACACACAGACCCCCCTCTCCTTCAACATACACTAGCACAGACACAGACACACGCACGTCTTACACACAGCCACACACTCCTGCACACCTCATGAGGCACAGTGAGAGACTCTTGTCATACCACACGCAATCACTTTTACTGTCACACACTCACACTCACACACACACACACACACACACACACACACACACACACACAATTGTTCATACACAGCCATACATACTGTTGTACAAACACAATCTCCCACCTCACAGCCTAAAACCTTAACAGCACACATGCATATACATATACAGCACAGTTTCGCAAATTTTTTCAGACCAAGCAGGATAATTTACACACAGACATACTCACGCTTTTACACACACATATAGTTTCACACTGTGTGTCACACGCACACATACACACACATCCTCTCTTGTATACACAGTCATGCACACTGACTCTTACACACGTATTAAACATACACAGCCACACATACACACACCGTTGCAGCGCAATCACACACACTCTTTGAAAACCACACACGCTTGTTTATACATATTTACACACACACACACACACACACACACACACACACACACACACACACACACACACACACACACACACACACACACACACACACACACCGTCTCTCTGCTACACCCCTAAACACAGCTTGTTTTCCTACCCTAGTTCTCTCACCCTCTCCCTTACGAGTTATGTCAGTAAGCAAGGCCCCACAAATCATCCATCCCCACACAACGGTCGTCCCCCCCTTTCATGTTGTGTTGGTTTGCTGTGCTGTGCGACCAGGGGCGCGAGTCGATCGCGGCGAAGCTGACGGCCAATCTGTTGACGGAGGCGGGCGCGGACCGGGTGCTGGCGATGGACCTACACTCGGGGCAGTGCGTCGGCTACTTCGACATCCCGGTGGACCACGTGTACGGGGAGAGCGTGATCCTGGACTACCTGGCTTCCAAGCGGGCTGTCGACGGGGGACCTGGTGGTGGTGCAGGCGAGTCGACGTCGCCGCGCGGCGTCCTGCTGCAGCACCTTCGCCGCGTTTGCGAAGAAGCTGCAACGACGCGCCGCTCGTCGATCATGTAGTCCACAAGCACGGCGGTCTTGCGCATCCACGTCGAGCGAGGTGA
>JAPMLY010002687.1:5000-40864 GCA_026401115.1 Tetraselmis chui
TTACAAAATTAATGCGAAGTCCATAATTACTTGAGTTGAGTTTGCCCTTGTCGGATATTACTTGAGTTAAGTTTGCATGTACCGGGAACTCAAGTGTACGGGAGCCGCTGAATTGAAGTCAGGCGTATCGCTCTATTTCGTTGTCGGACAATGAGTTGATTTTGGTCCCTTTATTCTATTTTTTTGAAATCGTGGCCCTCCCAAACAATTCCATTGCGCTTCCCGCCATCACCGTCGTGCCCTCCCCAAACAACTCCATTGCGCTCCCCACCATCACCGTCGTGCTCTCCCTAGCGCCGCTATTAGCGCCAGTACCTCACGATCGCGGCCGCGTACAGAGCGGCCATGCTACTATTCAGTGCATCAACCAGCGCCTCGCAGAAGCCCCGCGGCCGTCAGACCGTGGACCGCCGCCGCCGCCGCATTGGCCGCAAACGGAGGCCTCGGTACGGAACCCAGGAAGAGCATGAATGGTGGTTTGGGGGACAACGTTTCACCGGTGCAACGAGGTGGTCGCGGGACTACCGGCATAGCTACTGGTGGACGGAGTACGTCAAGCACCCCGGCGTTAACGATGTCGGCGGCTTTCATTACGACGAGTTCCGCGCGACCTTTAGGATCCCCAAGCCCATGTATGACGACATATTAAGACGGATGAGGGACTCGGGGTTTTTTGAAAACGACAACCCGCAGGGGCCAGGCCGTCCGTGGTCCAGTCAGGATGGCAACACTGTTCAGGCAATAGGCGTTTGGGTGTTGTGCGATACGGATTATAAAAAATGTAGGCAAACCATTTTGATGACGTAGAGGCGGAGGTAGGTGCAGATTTTGACATTTTTAGAAATCAGCTTGTTTCACAACTAGCTTACAAATGTCAGGCACGTGAGGTAGAATGGTTAGAGCCCGCACTTGTATGCCGCACTTTCAACTCACCGTGAATGTGTTAACATGTTTCAACCGGCTTTCCATAAATATTGTATTTCACAGACATTATTGGTGTCAGCTGCATAATCGATGGGAATCGACTTTGCCACTCAAGGTCAATTCAATGGCATCTCATTGAAAGAGGCCGCGGAATATTGCCGCTGATCGGCATTGTTCTACATTCAGTTCGGCAGGAACGATAAGGAAAACAACTGAGGGAACAAAATAAAAATAAAGCGCCCATAGTGAGTGTGTGTGGGTGTGTGATCCCCGTGTAAGTGAGTGTGTGCGGGTGCGTTATCACACTGTGTGTGTGTGGGGGGGGGGGGGGGGGGGGGGGGGGGGGGGGGGGGAGGGGGGGTGGGTGCCTGGGTGGGTGGGTGTGTGTGTGTGTGTGTGTGTGTGTGTGGGTGGGTGGGTGTGTGTGTGTGTGGGATCAGTTTGGAACGAATGATAAGCAAAACAAGACGTGTTCTTTCAATATAGAAAGCATTTCACAGAAAGACAATGGAAGTTAAAGCTTATGTGTTATCATTATTACAGCTTACTTCCCTTGCTGCATAATGTCATTGTAAAGCAAATCTATCAAGGACCGCTTACGGGGGTCTGAATCGGGGAGTTTGGCTAGCAACATTTGTTTCTGCGCAATGTTGTTCTTGGTGCGAGCTGTATTCGCATGTTGCTGCATCACGATGTGGTGCTGACCTAACTCTACCGTCAAACTTGTCAGCGCCGACGCACCTGAAGCTAACTCGCTATTTGTCTAGTCCTAAGTGCATGTAGCATGTGCTTGACTAGAGGAAAGCCCGCAAACGTCCTCCGCACCACCCTCTCTCAACCGCTTGCGGCTGCGCTCATGCGACGAGGCTCGGGAAGTGTCACCGCCCTCTCCGCGACCAACGGGGCGATGGCTGCATGATAAACAATGAAATTACTAAATGTGTATATTGACATTGATGGGGCAAGGGGGAACTCAGAGAAGGCAAGCGGCTTGCATGCAACTTTTTGCAAGAGGGCCGTATCGCTGCAAGCACGCCAAGAACATGTCAATGAATTATGCGGGGGCTTGCTCCGGCTCACCCTTTGACTTCCTGCCGAACTTGAGGTAGTATTGCTGCTTCACGTGCTCCATAATATTCTGTGTTGCACATGTGCTTGTGGGGAAGCAACCATCAGGATCAAGGAGCTCCAAATACAAGGGAATTACCCTTTTCATAATCTCCCGCTTCAAGCTGTCAAACTGTCCAGCATAGCTCCTCCATTGACCCGAATACGCTTGCTATCGTCGGGCGTGGGGCTGCCGCTGCGCCACATGCCCGCCCGCATCACGTCGTCCACCTGCGCAGGATGCTCATCGACCGCCCAAGCATGGCGATTAAAATTGAAACTGTCCACAACAATACCGGCAAACTGGACCGGCTGCCGTCTATCGGGCCACTCTACCTAGGCATTCAGGACTTATGAGCGAGTTGGGCCCGGGTCTCATCGACGATGTACACCTATCGACACACCTAGATTCACTGTGTGTCGACGTTCCTCGGGAGTTAAAAAACTGTAAGCAATCGCAGCAAGTGCCACAACCCCCCGCCTAAGCAATAACAGCGTAATGATTTTGTAATCAAGAAAAAACAGATCGAAAAATAATCCACTCGTCGAGAAATGTAAAACTAAACTGCTGCTCAACCTTCACGACGTACGGCCCGCTCCCACCGAACCGGGGTGCCGACCGGCCTAGGCCGGTCGGCATTCGGGAGGAACGACGGGCCAGCCTAATCTAGCTCCGGCGTGACTTCGGTCTTGCCGAAGATAGGAGGGGAAAGGCTGGCAAAAAACCCTCCTCGCGTGGTCGCTCGTCGGTCCCACCGCCGCATCCCGTAAGGCCCGCCCCAAGGCCGTTGTCGCGTCCACCGACGCAACGGTCCTCCTTGTCGAGGTCCCCCGTCACCTCGAGGACAGGTGGGGGGGGGCGAAACACACATACATAGAAAAATGGGCGCTCCTGCCTCCGCGCCTAAATTTTCCCCGCTCATTTCCCCGGTATTTCTCTGTCAGGTACCCGGGTACCTGTCAGGTAGTCCGGCTTGCGTCCGTACCCTCCCGCTATGATCGCACGTCCACCAAGTAGACTTTGTTGAAACAGAGGCCTCCGCGCTCACTCGGCTCCCCCCGCAAGGGTCTCGTCTGTCAAGGTAGTGGGTGTCGATGGGGGGGGGGGGGGGGGGGGGGGGGGGGGGGGGGTCATGTCACCGTGGCCGGATCCGTCGGGCCGTGGGTGCACGGAAATTAGTCAAAAACCCTCCGTACGTGGTTTTCCGGCGGCGCCGACCCGGAGATCTTGTCGCTCCTTCCGTCGCGACTAGCCTCCTTGCCGCCCAAGTTAACTCCTCCCCCCATACTTAGCGGTAGCACGCGGAAATATACATGTCCTACTGCATTTCCTTTTGATAGCTTGCTGATCAATTCTGCCATGTCCATTAATCCCTTATTGGATTGCGAGTGATTCCCATGTCGATCTGGAGAAGCTCGCGACCGAATGCGGCGGACCTCCAACCGCAAGTTCCACCCCTTAGTAGCCCCCGCTTCAAGCCTGACCTCTTGAAGCACGTTGGCAACATGATCGTGGAGCTGAAAGACATACCACGAGCACGAGCACCGGGGGATGTGGTCCACAACTAAGCATAGTAGTTGTCGAACACTCGAACGCTCACCCTACATAGAAGGACCCGAAACCGTCGGCGAAAGTCCGGACCCACGCGACTATGGGAAAGGGCATCATTGCATCGTGGGCACTTCAGGCTGCAATAAGGAGTAGTTTATAAGCCTATGCGAGTGGTATGTATGTCTCGCTCGATATCGGCTTTGGTGAAAACCGATCGATGTACATGCCCCACGTGATCCGCCGGCACATCCGCTATCCGCACAATGGCGTGACAGTGAGTTAAGCGCGATAGGACGCGACCAGCAGCAAGCGGCCACACTTTAGGAGCATCATCACCCCCATGGCGAGTGGCGACACGGTCGACACCCGATTGCTTGTGAAGGGCCCACCCGGTCGCACTCGCTAGAAGGTCTACCGCAGCATCGGGTAGGTTTCCCGCCGAGTAGCGATTAACCCATTTCTGCCATGCCGAAACATTTAAGTCACGGACAAGGTCCCATCGCCAACCATCAGCATGAAGGGGTGACAAGCGGGGTGTTTTTCCTCATCAAGACAAGGAGCATAGAGCCCTCCCACACCTAGAGGCTATCAAGGTCATGATAAAATGTGAGAGGAGGGCACGCCGGGGAGGGGGGGGTTAAGGGAGGTCAGAGCAAGGGTGGGTGTACCACGCATAGGAAGCAATCGTTAGAGAGCAACCAACGCAACGTCAGCGTCCTCCACCATTCCGAAGTCGGGCGCGTCTAGGGCCATACGGGCCCATCGCTGCGGGCCGGCTTCCACTAACTCGCGGGTTCGATGGACGGCAGCACGGCGTCGGAGGTCACCTTCGGAGCGGTGATTCGGTGGCCGTCGTTGCTCATGTTGAGTGTGCCGGCCCAACAACAACGCAAACCACCCCACCTCGGCCCCAACCACTCGAACGTCTCGACACACGGGCCCCCCGGCAGGCACAAGCAAGCTCACCTCCATTCCGAGTATCGCGAAGGAGGGTGTCAATGCAGGTGAGTCCGTCCTCTCCGGACGCAAAGAATCAAAGACGGACTCGATATCGGACAAGAGCGGACGCGGGCACAAACCGCAGTCGAAAACGGACGGATGAGGAGGCCGCCAAAAATGTGGACTTTAAGAGATCTCCGGCGGCTCGAGAGTCCGTAGAGGGAAAGACGGTTGCACATTCGAGAGTTCCTCGAAGGGCAGAGCTGAGGACATCTCTCGCTATCGCATAGACTCGTCCCCGGACCGCAGTGACAAGTCGGCACCGCAAAAGACAAGCGACATGGCCATTGGTGAAGCACCAAGAGGCAAGATCGGCAATGCGAGGGGGAGATTGAAGGGCCGCATGTCAGCGGAGGGCGGCGGTAGACGAGGGCATAAAGGCTTGTCCATGAGGCAGCGAAGGGCCATCAAGTGGAGGTGGGACAAGGGTGGAGGGAGGTGTGAGGGGGTGGGGGTAAGCAAAGCTTCGGCTCGGGGTGGTGGTGGGAGAGGGTCCATGGAGGGAGTCCTCTAAAGGCATGGCGAGGAGGGGTAACAGCTTTATGGGGGGGGGGGGGGGGGGGGGGGGGGGGGGGAGCATGGCCCGAGGTACAACGGACGGAAGTAGCCAGCACGGACTTGAGGGGCCAAAAGAGAAGAGGGAGCGGGAGAAGCCACACTGTGGGGGCGTGTAGCAGACAAAGGGTGAACACGGGTGAAAGACAAGAGGTGAGCGCCCGAGGCACATAGGGAGAACAAGGCCGGTGAGGAGGTCGCAAAGTGGCGAGCTTGAAGCTAGTGGGCATGAGTGGAGGGGTTATTGCCAGTTATGAACATGTTAGTGTGTCGGGCGAAGTGAGAGCGCCATTTGCGGCAAGCAAACCGTATTCCATATGGGGCGCAAGTGCAACACTCCGTCCTCGACGGGGACCGAACGCCCAATGTAATAAAGCCCGGCACCGACCCATTTGCATGCTCAGGGCCACACTTTGTAGTTGCACGCCCTCCATACACACTACTACCACCACACACTCATCATTGTACACCACATACATACCGCCTACTTGCATGTTGCCCACAAATACCAACAGCATGATCAGCCTGCCGCGTAACTGATGCGTGCCACGCACTAGCAGAAGTATAAGTACCAACAACATCATCACCAATAATTGCAATCATGTGCCCATCAGAATCTGCAATAGCATTTGTTCTTGTCCGCCATCCAGAGCCAGTAGTTGCAGCAATATCAACAACGACAATAAAGACAACATCGAAAAACATATCTTTGCCTACTACCACCGGCACCATCAGCGACCGGCTGCCAACCAACACTAACATATCCATAAGCAACATCAGCATTAGCACAGCCACCAAAACCACAATCATCTGCGACCATATGCCCACGAGCACCGGCAACATCAGCCGACCGCCAACCAACACAAACAATTGCAAAAGCCCTGCCAGTAGCAACAACACCACATGCAACTCTATGCCCACGAGGACGAGCATCGACAGCCGGCCACCATCCCGCACCAACAGTTGCAGTAGCACCACATGTAGCAACATCACAAGGAGCTGCATCACCACATGCAGCCCTCTCCAACCATCATCAGCAACAAGAGTTGGCTGTGAACAAGCACCGTCAGCTGCTAAAGCACAACCAGCAACTCCACCAACTGTAACGGATGGCTGACAGCAAGCCCAAGCAACTTCAGTAGCAACACCACCACCACCACCACCACCACCACCACCAACAACAACAACAATAACAGCATTAGAACTAGATGTAGCCATATGTCTACTAGCACCAACAACAGTAGCCGGCCGCCAATCAGCACCAGCACATGCAACATTACCGGCATCAGCAGCACCGGCAGCGCCACTACTACCAGCTGCATCACCACCTATTACAGCCCTCTATCCACGAGCAACAGTTGAAACAACATATGGCCGCGAACCAGCACCGGCAAGTGCTACAACAGAAGCATCATGAGCAACAGCCCCACTACCTGCATCCCTCTGTCCTCCGGTAATAAAAGCAAAAGCCGGCCGCGAACCATCACAAGTACCAACATATGCAACACCACCACCACCATCAACACCACCACCAGCAACACCGCAAGCGGCAGCCATATGTCCACGATCAACAGCAGCATAATCTAATAGCCATCCAGCAGTTGCAACAACAGCACCACCAATAACACCACCAGTACCAGCCTCACAAGTAGTACCTCTATACCCACCAACAGTGTGAGCAACAGACGGGCGCATAATAGAACCGGCAGCCTCCCGCAGATCAGAAGCGAGACGCTTAGCCCGCTTCCCACCAGCACCAACAGTTGCAACCCACCACCCATTGGCACGAGCACCCTCACACCATGTTGGCCGATCCGCAAGGGGACGACGGGCAGCACGTGTAGCATACGCTCAAATAGCGCGCACGATAGAAGCTCAAGAGCCGCAAAGGGGAGTGGTAGAGTAGAAGGGTCGCGAAATGCGCGCCGCGCCAGGTGACGAGGAGTGGCGTGGCAGCCCAGTTCAAAAAGATGGACATGGGAAGCAATGGGACAGGCATAAGTCGACGCACAGATAGTAGCACGGGCACGGCGAGCATCAAAGGCTCGACGGGGAGGTCTAGACGCGGAGGACATGCAAAAAGAGGGAGAGGAGAGGGTGAAGCTAGTCGGGACGACCCGATATGACGACGTGGAGGCCCGTTGACCGGTCATAGCCTAACCTAGGGAGTAACATAGATGGCGAGCATACGCACATAGCCATCCCTTAGCCTTCCCGCAACGCACATGGAGGAGGGGGGGAGGGCGGGAAGGGAGCAGGCGGGGGCAGCATGTGCACTCCCGATTGGGAGTTGCGGGGAGTGATCGGGTAGGGATCGCGATGTCAATTTCCATACCATATGGCGAGGTGGCCCATGTGAATTCCATTATAATGCGAGCATATGATTGTACAATTGTGCTACGTGTCACGTTGTTTGGACACTTGGATTGATCAGGCTCATTTGAAAGACTGATGTATTCTTACACAAGTATGCATACCACTCGGGGTGCTCCTATCGAGCATTCATCTTATCATTATTTTTCTAGCAGATGCGATGTTTACTCTTTATTACATGTGCCGCGCTTTGGTGTAGTTGAAGGTCCATGATCTGCAGTCATCTTAACAACCAAACATATACGGGTGCTAATTTTGATATCGCATATATACGTACTTGCAATAAACTATAATTTGATTCACAAGTCACGTCATTCTCTCCCACACAATCATTGTAATGAATACAACCTGACCTCGCTCAGCAAATTATCATAAGGGCGCGCATGTCTTATGACTTACGATCTGCACGATTCGTTCATAAGGACTAATGTCTTTATGGCGCCCAGCGGCGGCGCAGCGGTGGCGACCCCACAAAGGGGTGCGCTCGCATGCCCGTCGGCACTCACCCCCATCTCCCCGTGGTGGGCGCTCGTAATCCTTTAGTCGTGCCATGCCTAGCACGGTTGTAGGCTAGGCGGAGTGCAATCCGGCGGCTGCGATCCGCGGATCGTCAATTGACGGGAAGACGGGAAGCCTTAGTACGAAGGGCTTCTAAACGTATTATATGCACATCAACGTCATTATCAACCGCTCGGTTATAGTCCCATTATTTTTTTTCGTGGCTGGATTCTCCTCGAATCCTATTTTTTCACGGGTGGGACCTGAATCTGATGAGTTTTCAACGGTGAGGAGGGTACGGGCGGATCAAAACGAGCGGCGGTCGTCGGAGGTGAAGGTTGACAGCCGGAAAGCAACGCCTAGGCACGGCATTCGTTGGCAGTCGACCAACCTTGTGGGACTCGAGTCTCCCCTACGGGCGAGGTGAGAGACTACACAAGCCAGAATAGGGTCGCAACCGGAAGAGCGACATGATATGGCGGCGGAGGTCCTCAGGATCGACCGCCGCCGTGAAAACCCCGGTTTAAAGAGTCTTTGAGTAGTATTTCTGTATACCCAACATATTTAGCGGAGCGGCGACTCGATCCGTGTGTTCAACCAACCCCTCCCCTAGTCGGTATCAAATTATCGCCAGGGTACCTGAGGCAATGTGCCTAGGGGTATCGAAATAGCACACTGCTCGTGCATGCGCCCCCGGGGAAAGGGTTAGGGACGGGCACAACGCGATCGGACAGGTATTGGAAAATAAACGGCGAAGGACCGGGGGACATGAGAAACACTATGGCACGGAAGCAAGAGCGCCAGCCGGACACCGTATGCGGCTTTGGCCTTCTCTTCTCCCCAGTTTCCGAAGGAGGGAGGAAGACTAGGCTAGATGGCGAGTTGCGTCGGGAGGAGGAGCGCTTATCTCGGACAAGGGTGTGCCGGGACTATTGACGATTAGAGCGAGGGTTTACTCGCTTGCCTCCTCCACCTAGCTCCGGCACGACCGGAGTCGCATATGATCAGAGGTAAGGTAGGCCCGACACGACAAGCAAACGCTGACCAACTCAATTGATTAGCGCCCTCGCAGCGGCATGAGCAGGCCGCGTATCGTGGAGAATAGCGACATTTCATATCCATATTTTATAATCATATATGCACAAAACAATACGTACATATGTAAGAAAAATCAAAAATGTTTTTACGGGCATGACTTTGAAGATGTTGTTAATGCCAATGGAGAGGTTGGGATCACTGGTTCACGTCGTAAACCCCATCGTAAGTCCCCGAGGGCGCAGATCAAGGCAGCCCCCTGAGACATCAACCGTTAACTCGGTATCGTTGTAAGTAATTTCAAATTTCAAATAATAACTTTATGATTTATTAATTCATGCCGATTTTCATAATTACGTGCTTCTAAAATGCAATATTGCGCGCCCGGCTGCGGCTTCGATGGCATGCAGTGTCAAGGGTGTATGCACAACGCAACGCTACCGCCGCGCTTTATCGCGGAATTCTTGTTTGGTTGTAGTCGGGTTGGGGAGAGGGTTGTGTGATAGATTGCCTAGTTATGGAGTTGAGAGTGGTCGCCCACTTGTTGTCGGGATGGAAGAGCAAGGGTCAATAGGTGGTAAATGCTACGTAGGCTGGACACACGTAGGGGTATTGGGGAAAGAAATCCGTCATTGATATGTGTTTGGTTGGTGTAGCGGTGGTATCATTGTTGGAGATGGAAATGTAAGGGTTATAACACGGGTAGTCGAATCGGCCCAATCAAGGGGGCAGTTATTGGGACAAACTAAGTGAGAAGAAAGGGATGGCGGCCGGTAAAGACACCGGCAAGGCCGTCCGACCGCCACTTCTGGGGAAAAAGAATGCCGCTACTATCACTACACTGAGTACTAAGATATCAACTGTCTACCTTGCACATATTAAGCACTAGGTAAAGAGATGCTAATGCTAACACTCCCCCTCTAGGTAGCCGAGGTCTTGTTGTCGCCCTTGCTTGTCTTCGAGGAAGGAATAATCTTGGCCATAGGTGTTGTGCCGGTAGCGGTGTCTCAACCCGGGTAGGTGTCGCTATAAATGCTAACATGAGCGGCATGCTACGAGGTTAAATACAACTTTTGACACGTAGTAACATGGGACAGGGACTGGATCCGCCATTTTTTTGTTGGGTTCGGATCCATGAGTACTTGATTTTTTAGGATCCGGAACTAGTGAGTACCTCTAAAAAAGGGATCCGGATCCCGCGATTACTTGTGATTCTAGGGTTCGGACCCCGCGATTACCTGTGATTCTAGGGTTCGGATCCCGCGATTACCTGTGATTCTAGGGTCCGGATCCAGCGAGTACCTGTGATTCTAGGGTCCGGACCCCGCGATTACCTGTGATTCCAGGGTTCGGATCCAGCGATTACCTGTGATTCTAGGGTTCGGATCCAGCGAGTACCTGTGATTCTAGGGTTCGGATCCAGCGAGTACCTGTGATTCCAGGGTCCGGAACCGAGTACATGAGTACTTCTAAATTTTTGGTTCCGTTGGATTCGTTGGGTTCGCGACTCCAACAAGTACTCGAAGTACTCATGCAAATTGATACAAATTGCGCATTTTGGGGGAAATTTGTAATGCGAATTAAATTATTACATCTCTACTAGTTCTATTGCGCCTTCTCATGCTTGGATCCCATACAATAGATACGTACAATTCACTTCCCATACTTTCTGCCCGCTGCACACATATTTAGTACTTTACAGTCTATCCCATACAATTTAGCAAAGCTTTTGGTCCCTCCGGCAAGTGCCACAAGCAACGTATGTGAGTTTATAGCCCTCCGGCTCAAAAAAGACACTTGCCATCACAGGGAAACAAATTCCGATGCAGTACCATTTTTCACATATGATGTGACAAGTAATGCCAAATGGTTTATCGCATGGCCAGTGCGAGTCCACCAAATGAACATTAAATGCACAAAATATGGATGAAAACAGGTTTAAGACAACCATTTCTTACAGACTTGTGACAACCATATTCCTCGCGCATACATAATTCAACAATTACATGAGACTAACAAGGCATCCTCTAGGCTATCTTCCTTGGTGTTCTTCTTGAACGCGTCATGCATTCGCCCCACTTTGTTGAACAAACGCTCGCATGCAGCAGAGGTAGCAGGCATAGATAAGTACTGCCGCGCCATTAAAGCCAAGTCGGGGTACAGAGCTGCATGTGTTTTCCACCATGTCAACACACAAATGTCTTTGTCCGTTTCTTGGGGCAGCTCAAGGTAACGCTCTAAGTCATACTTTTCCACGTGCTTGGCTATAGAGGGCGTCACACGCCCAGTCAAATCCCCGGAAAGGAATGCAGTGAAAGACTTACTCTTCGACGACATCAACTGCTTGCCAAGCTCTACAGCTTGCTTGCTTGGATAAGCACCGCCTTCTGCCTCGCTCTCTTCCGGCTATGTGCGCCACTGCTCTCCAAATTCTCTTCTTGCAGCCGCCAAAATTGTAGGCGCAAAGTTGGGACGAATGCCATTGAAGTCCAGATTCTTAAACCTGCACAATTCACATTTTTAGTTAACATAGCAAATGCACAGGTAAATTTGCATACACACACACACACACACAGGAACACGTAGAGAGCATACAAAATAGGTACACAAACGAACACCACACACACATACGCACACATTCAGAAGTAGATGCACATACAAGCCAACACACACACAAGCAGATAAACACAAACACATCCATAAGACACACACACATGCATAAGACAAACACACACACAAACATAAACACACATGCATAAGACACACACAGAAACACACATGCAGAAGTACATGCGCATACAAGCACGCACACACACACACACATACAAGCACTCAATACAAATATGCATAAGCATATACACGCAAACACACACACACACACACACACACACACAAGGACGCTCAGATACAATCACATCTATTTATCAACATTCAATATTTTTATCAGGTATATAATAGAAACAAATGTGCAAAATTTAAACACATGCACACACAACTATTACAAGGTACTCACAGAATGTCCAGCAATGTCGCAATCCCTATCTTGATGTAATCGTTCTCCCTTATGTTCGTGAAAAAACGCTCAATGATTCCGGCCCGCAGACTCTCCCTTGCCTCCGCCATATGAGGCTCCAGGTCCTTCGCTTCGATGGTGTACAAGTCCACATCCCTCCGCTCATCTTGCAGTGAAACGGGCCTGAATGACGACAACTGCTTTAACATAGTGCCTAACATAGGGTAAACAAGTGATATGGTTACATAGTCCCCCTGCAGCAAATTCACAACTTGAGCCACTGGCCACATCACAGTGCAACAATATGCTTAAAGACAAAGTCGCCTTTTATGTGGGAAAGCAAAGAACTGAAAAGCATCACAGAACAACGATAACATAGTGTCGACAAGCTCAACTGCAACGCTATTAATATGGCTTTGATAGAGCACATAAACAGAGACATAAATGTGCGGGCGGAGGCGGGGAGTGGGCGCCATGCGGCGCTACCGAACCGCATAGTGCAACAATATGCTCAACGACAAAGTAACCTTTTACGTGGGAAAACAAAGAACAAAAAAGCATCACAGAACAACGATAACAAAGTGTCGACAAGCTCAACTGCAACGCTATTAATATGGCTTCGATAGAGCATAAAAAGAGACATAAATGTGCGGGCGGAGGCGGGGAGGGGGCGCCATGCGGCGCTACCGAACAGTACAGTGCAACAATATACTCAACGACAAAGTAACCTTTTACGTGGGAAAGCAAAGAATAGAAAAGCATCACAGAACAGCGATAACAAAGTGTCGACAAGCTCAACTGCAACGCTATTACTATGGCTTCGATAGAGCAAATAAACAGACATAAATGTGCGGGCGGAGGCGGGGAGGGGGCGCCATGCGGCGCTACCGAACATCACAACGCAGCTAACTCGGGGGTGAGGGCAGAGCGGAGGGGGGGGGGGGGAACTCTTGCTTACCTCTTCAACTTTCTCTTGCTCGTTGTGAAAGTCTTCCAGCAGGGTGGACCAATAGGCTTGACGCCTTACGTTGAGCTCGGTTTCTGAAGTGGCGGCTAATTGTGATAGGATTGGATGTGGACGGGCAGATGATGGTGGATTTCAAGCGCGTACGCACCGTTTAAATAGCCCTTGGGTGGGCTACAATCGATTCAAGGCTGCGGAATGACAACAATCAGGGCTATTGAACCAATCCTAGATATACACCTCAGCAAATTTGCAATGCCAAATACCTCCCAAAAATACAGCGTGTCACTTCGGGCAACCACAAAATCGTGAGATACTCGGAATCGTGAGTACTGATTGAGTATCACGATTCCACATCGTTTTGCGAGGATGAGGTACTCGCGATTACCGCGGATCCATTAAAGTACGATGAATACCGGATCCAACGATTACTTACAATAACTGGTACCGGATCCTACGATTACTTACAATAACTGGTACCGGAACCAACGATAACTTACAATATCTGGTACCGGAACCAACGATTACCTGTGATTCTAGGGTTCGGATCCCGCGATTACCTGTGATTCTAGGGTTCGGACCCCGCAATTACCTGTGATTCTAGGGTTCGGATCCCGCGATTACCTGTGACTCTAGGGTTCGGATCCAGCGATTACATGTGATTCTAGGGTCGGGATCCCGCGATTACCTGTGATTCTAGGGTCCGGACCCACGAGACCGAGTCCGAACCCGAGTAGTCTCGGGGATTCCCGGCTCCGTAGGATCCGGATCCAGTCCCTGACATGGGAAAAACTTTCCGCGGAAGAATTAGCCGACGCATCACCATGGCGACTGGAGCGAGAGGAGCATTAGGCGGGCACGGTAGTCACTCGCGTGAAGGTAGATGAAAGCACGTCCCAAGCGAACGCCAACCGTGTCGCTTCGCCCCTTTTCGCCGTGAAATTGAAATTGATATTGTATTACAACAATATCGGCAAACGGGATCGACTCTTGTCTATCGGCCATCAATACTTTGCCAGCAAGGGCACTTAGGACAACGATTGGGCCGAATACTCTTCGACCATGTACACCTATCGACACACCTTTCTACAATGTGTGCCGACGTTCCTCGGAGATTTTAAACTGTAAGCAACCGCAGTAATTGCCACAGTCCCCCCCGCCTAAGCGGTAACAATATAAATATTTTGTAATTACGAAAAACATATCAAAAACTAAAATCACATGTCAAGAATGCAAAATGAAACTGATGTTCGATCTTCACGATGCACGGCCCCCTCCCACCGACCTAGGGCCGACCGGCCTAGGCCGATTGGCGTTGGAGAGGGTCAACGGGCCAGCCTAATCTAGCTCCCGCGTGACTTCGGCTTTGCCGGAGAAAGGAGGGAAAGGCTAGCGGGAAAAACCTCCTCACGCGGTCTCTCGTCGATCCCGCCGTCGCATCTCATAAATCTCACCCCAAGGTCATAGCCGCTCCTCCCATCGCGCCTTCCCCCCTTGTCGAGGTCCCCTTCCCCGGCCTTTTCTGTGATGGTCCCCGGATATGTGTTTAAAAAATCAGCCAGCGACCGTACCGTCCACTCACCGTTTGCGCGTCCATGGAGCACCCTTGTTTCGAGTGCGAGCCTCCGTGCTTATTTGGCCTCGCACCCTCTAATATTAGGTGTGCCCAGAGATAGTGGGTAGCGGTATAATAGTGCGTGGTCGCAATGGCCAGATCGAGAAAGGCCGCGGGGGTCCGGAAAATATTCAAACCCTCCGTACCATGGTTTCCGGCGGCGGCTGATCCTCATGATCCCCCCGCCGCGAGACCTCGCCGCTCCTACCGTCGCGACAAACATACTCATGGTTGTTGTCGCGCTGCCCCTTTACGGCCGGCTCGACGTCACCATGTTGGTCGACGTCGAGCGAGCGCCATACCCTAGCGATGCTTCCCGTCGCCAACTCCAACACCTGCGTCCCATAGTTGTCCCGTCCATACCCTGAAAATACATTCCCCATCCCCTAAATGTGACAGCATGGTAGTAGTATCTAGTATTGAAAAAACATATCGGACAGCCCGAGCGGGAGATCTTGGCGCCGGTAGCGTACATATTGCTTTTTAAGCCTTCCGTACATGGCTTTCCCGAAAGCTGCGAATCGTGCGGCTCGCATTGTCGGCCCTCCCAGCCCCTACCGTGCCAAGTATTGCACGGCTATGGGGTTTCAAGTGCCCACCACGAGGAGGTGAGGGTTTGCCGACGGGCATACGAGTGTACCCTCCTGCGGTGCCGCCGCCGTTACCGCGCAAGCGGGCGCCCTTTCGCCGTGAATAGCTAGTGTGAGATATGCGCGTGTTTGAGGTGGGCATTGTAGCGTTGCCTCGGAAAATGCATAAACATTACTAATCAAAGTATTCGTGGGCCCAACTCTCGCTAGTCGGGGTTTGAAGCCAAGCCCGGTTGATAACATCGGCGAGCTGATGGCTTGGTATGGTTGGGTAGAACAAGCGAGCCACCGGCGAGCATAAGGCGACGCTATTCTCCTTGGGTGGCGAAGGATATGAATGGGTAATACTAGCGAGCCACCGGTGAGCGGAAGGCAACGCTCTTCTCCTTGGCTTGCGGAGGGTTTGCATGACAAGTGGGCCACCGGTTAGTGGAAGACAACGCTCTTCGTGTACGTAGGAGGACTATCACCGTATCGCGACGGTAGGAGCGGCGAGGTTTGGCGGCGGGCAGTTTCTAAGGATCAGCCGCCGGCGGAAAACCCGGCACGGAGGGTCTTAACAATTTCCGGACCTCCGCGGCCTTTTTTGGATCTGACCATTGCGACCGTGTCCTGCTACACCGCTGCACACTATCGCTAGGCACACCTAATATTATGGAGTGCGAGCCCGGATAAGCGCGGAGGCTGTCACTGGAAACAAGGGTGCTCCATGGACGCGCAAACGATGAGTGGGGGGTACGGTCGCTGGGTGATTTCCTGACACGTACCCGGGTATCAACACTGAAAAACCCGGGGAAATGGCCGGGAAACTTTTCAGCGCGGCGGCACGAGCGGTAGCTTTTTTTATCTAGCTGTCTCTGTCCCCGCCCCCCACATGCCTTTGAGGTGACGGGGGACCCCGACTAGGAGGGAAGGCGCGGCGGGAGGAGCGGCTACGGCCTTGGGGTGGGGTTTCCGGGATGCGACGGCGAAATCGACGACCGACCACGTGAGGAGGACTTCTTCGCTAGCGCCTTTTCCCTCCTTTCTCCGGCAAGGCCGAAGTCACACAAGAGCTAGATTACGTTGGCCCGTCGACTCTCTTGAACGCCGGTCGGCCTACGCCGGTCGGCACCCCAGTTTGGTGGGAGCGGGCCCTATATCGTGAAGGTCGAGCAGCAGCTTTCATTTTGCATTTGTGACACACGGACTTATTTTTAGTTATGTTTATATTGATTACAAAATTATTTCTGTTGTTATCACTAATATACTGCTTAGACGGGGGGACTGTGGCAATTACTGCGGTTGCTTACACTTTTTTAACCTGTGAAGAACTTCGGCACACATTGCACAAAATTGAAATTGAAATTGAAATTGTTTACAACATTACCAGTAAGAACCGGCTGGAGTCTCTGGGCCCCCCCTTTTGCTATGCCATACAGGACTTAGAAGCGTGAGGTAGACCGTTAACCACTAATCCCAACCTCTCCAATGGCAGTAACAGCGTAATAATTTTGTAATCAAGAAAAACAGATCTAAAAATAAATCCACTTGTCGAGAAATGCAAAACTAAAATGCTGCTTGACCTTCACGATGCACGGCCCGATCCCGCCGAACCGGGATGTCGACCGGCCTAGGCCGGTCGGCGTTCGGGAGGGACGACGGGCCAGCCTAATCTAGCTCCCGCGTGACTTCGGTCTTGCCGAAGGTAGGACGGGAAAGGCTGGCAAAAAGCCCCTCCTCGCGCGGTCGCTCGTCGATCCCGCCGCTCCATCCCGTAAACCCCGCCCAGGGTCTTGCCGCGTCCACCGACGCGGCGGTCCTCCGTGTCGAGGTCCCCCATCACCTCGAGGACAGGTGGGGGGACCGAGACACACGGACATAGAAAAAACTAGCGCTCCTGCCTCCGCGCCTGAAATTTCCCCGCTCATTTCCCCGGTTTTTCCTCTGTGTGGTACCCGGGTACCTATCGGTTTTCCGGCATGTGGCCGTACCCTCCCCCCTCAGATCGCGCGTCCACAGAGCAGCCTTTTCTTGAGCGGGGGCCTCCGCGCTCACCCGGGCCCACGCTCAAGGACCCCTAGGAGTATGAAGGTCTGTCGGGGTAGTGGGTGTCGAAGAGGGGGGGGGGGAGGTCACCGTAGCCGGATCCGGCGGGCCGCGGGCGCCCGGAATTAAACAAAACCCTCCGTGCCGGGTTTTCCGGCGGCGCCGACCCAAAGGGTCGTCGCCGCCAGATCGTGTCGCTCCTCCCGTCGCGACCGTCCTCCTTGCCGTCCCAGCTGACTCCTCCCCCCGGGAGATGACGCTGGACGACGTAGCGGCGCGCTAGTGAGCGCCCTTCTCTAGTGCTGCTCCCCAACTAGCTCGACGCCGGGTACGGACATTGTTTTGTATCCGAAAAAAGCCCTCCGTGTAGGGCTTTCCGGCGGCGGCTGATCCTGAGGATCGCCGCCGCCTCATATAGCCGCTCCTCCGTCTGCGACTATCCACCGGCCTGGGCCATGTCTTGCCTCACCCCTCGGCAAGGTTCGACCGGCACAGGGCTGGTCGACGGCTAGCGAGCGCCCTTTCCTGGCGCTGCTTCCCGGCTGGCCACCCCCAGCTCCAACACCCGCCTCCCACCGCTGATCCGGCCGTACCCTCCTCGCCATCAAACGCTGCCGTAGTACTGGCCCCACCCCTCAAAGAAAGGCAGTATCTAGGAGTATCTGTACGCGAAAAAACATATCGGACGGGCCGAGCGGGGGATCTTGGCGCCGGTAGTGCACAGAAATTATTTTTTCAAAAGCCCTCTGTACATGGCTTTCCCGACAGCTTTTGATCCCACGGATCGAGCTGTCGGCCCTCTTAGCCCACTACCGTGCCACGCCTGGCACGGCTACGGGGTTTCCAGCGCCCACAACGGGGAGGTGAGGGGATGCCGACGGGCCTGCGAGCGCACCCCCCTCCGGGGCCGCCGCCGCTGCGCCGCCGGCGGGCGCCACACATTGCACACAAGTGTGTCGATAGGTGTACATGGTCGAAGGGTGCCTGGCCCAATCGTTCTTCTAAGTGTTAGTTCTAGATGGCAGAGTTACCAGAGTATGGATGGCCGTTACATAGAAGTCGGTCCACTTTGCCGATACTGTTGCAACACATTTTTAATTTCAATTTCAATATGACTTCGGGTTGGGGATGATGTATGATGAGTTGGCACTAGATTGTGGTCGATATCGGGGTCGCGCGCGGCAGTTTATCAGTGCTGTGATTGCTCGAGTAGTGCAATTGAAATTGAATTTGAAATTGTTTACAACAATACCAGTATAAACCGGCTGTTGTCTCTGCCCCCCCCCCCCCCCCGTTCAACGCCTAACTGGACTTATATGCGGAGTAGACCGGGAACCAATAATCCCAACCTCTCCATTGGCAGTGACGATACCGTCTAAAGCATGCAGGTAACCATGTATTTATTATTTTTTGATCTATACGTACTTTTTGGGGTACATTATGAAATATAAAAGTGTCGCTAGTCTCCACGATACGCGGCCTGCTCCAGCCGGTGCGGGGTCACTTATCAGCAAAGTTGTTCAGCTTGAGCTGGTCGAGTCGAACCTGCATGACCTCGGCTCTTGTGCGACTCCGGTCTTGCCGGAGCCAGGGGGGAAAGGTAGTTGAAAAACCCCCCTCGTATAGGTCGTCGTCGGTCCCGACTCGATCCGTGCTCACCCCCGCCCGAGGTAGTAGCTGCTCCTCCCGACGCAGCGCGCCACCTAGCCGAGTCTTCTCTCGTCCTTCGGGGGCTGAGAAGAGATAATAACTAGGCTGCAGACGGTGTCCGGCTGGCTCTCCTGCCTCCGAGCCAGATTTTTTCCTATCCCATGTCCTTGTTCCGTCTGTTTCCAACACCTATCTGATCGCGTTGTGGCCGTCCTTACCCTCCCCCGGTGGTTTACGTTGTCAGGTGGCCGCCTTTATGAGCAGTGTGCCGTTACGATAACCCTAGGCACACTTCCTGAGGCAGCCTATCGATAACCGGGTACCGACTAGGGGAGGGGTTGGAAGAACACATGGATCGAGTCGCCGGTCCTCAAAAGATGGTGGGTACGGGAATTTTTCCAAAAGCCCCCCGTACCGGGTTTTTCCGGCGGCGGGAGATCCAAAGGACCGCCGCCGCCAAACCGTGCCGCTCCTCCGGCTGCGACCCACCTCCGTCCTGCGTAGCCTCAGGCCCCGCCCCCATGGGAGACTTAAGGCTCTCGCACGGATGGCGACTTCTAGCGAGCGCCGTGCCCTAGCGCTGCTTCCCAGCTCTCCTCCGCCAGCTCCAACACCCTCGTCCCTCCGCCGATCCGTCCGTACCCTTCTTCGCCAAAAAATAATTCGCAAACGCCGCCCCCGCCCCATCGTCGGGAGAGTATATGCGAGTATTTAATCGCGGAAAAGACATATCGGACTGGCCGAGCGGGAGGTTCTTGTGCCGGTGTACGGATATTATGTTTATCCAAAACCCTCCGTACCGGGCTTCCCGACAGCTGCTGATCCCGCGGATCGCAGCTGTCGGTACCTCGTTTAGCCCCCTACCGTGCCAGGCCTAGTACGGCTACAAGGTTACCAGCGCCCACCGCGTGGAGGTAGAGGTAGGTGCCGACGGGCCTGCGAGCGCACCCCTCTCCGGGGCCGCCGCCGCTGCGCCGCCGGCGGGTGCCCGAGTAGTGCATATAGTGCATATTGAATGAAATATTTAGCTAGGACAACTGGCGACGGGAGACGAGCTATCGCTGAGATGTAGTCGGGGGCGGCGCCGCGGCGGGGCATTTCAGCGTTGTGGCTCGAGTAGCTAGTGCCTATCTTAACTACGACTACGGACGGGGGAGGAGCAGTCGCTGAATTGCGATCGGAGGCCGGGTGGGTAGCTCAGTCTTGTGGACCGTCGAATGCATAGTTAGGGCAAGCGGAGCGGGGAGCTCTTGCTGAAATGTGCTTGGGCGGGCGGGGGCGGGCAAGTTCAGCGCTCATTGATTTGTGTTTAGTGCATATACATGTATAGATGTCCACGTGCGACAACGCGCGGGGGAGCTGTCATCGCTAAATGATTGTAGTCGGGGGCGCGGTAATTCAGTGATGTGGTCGTCGAGTGCATCAGCTCTGCAAGTTGGGGAGAAATCTTAGTTGTGATCGGGGGCGGGGTAGTTTAATGATGTGATTCGTCAAATGCCTTATATTACTGCATGCGGGGGAGCTGTTGTTGAGTTGTATGTGTTTGTGCGGGCGGGTCATGGCTTTCACAGCTTATTGCTTTGAGTTTATTGCATGTATAGCCACGACTACAAGTGGGGCGGGGCAGTTAAGTGTTGTGGCTCATCAAGTGCATAATAATTGCTGGCGGGGGAGCTGTCGCTGAAATGTGATCGGGGGCGGCGGGGCACTTTAGAAGTGGTGTTGCTGTTCGAGTGCATCATAATCACAACACATCGTACGGGGTGAAATTGTAGCTATACTGTCATCGGGATGGGGCGGCTTGGCGCTGTGGTTCGAGTAGTGATGCGTGATTTCAAGTTTGTACGGGCGGGGGACGAGCTCCGGAGCTAAGCTGTCGCTGAATTGGGATCAGAACAAGGCAGTTCAGTGTTGTGGTTCGAGCGGTACATAATCATGACTATAATAGCGGGGGAGGTGTCGCTGAATTGAATTCTGATCGGGGGCGGAGCAGGTCACCGTTGTGGTTAGAGTAGTGCATCTGCTTATTACGACGACGGGGGGGGAGGAGTTGTCGCTGAATTGTTGTGATCGGGGGCGAGGTAGCCCAACGCTTTGGCTCGATGGATGCACAATCAAATGCACCGAGTGTTGAGGTACACCCACATATACTGTATTTCCTTGTACATTCTATCATCTCCAGGGTTCTAACATTAGTATGACGTATGATATGAATCCCCCTTGTCAGTTGTTAGTGACACCAACATTCACCATCATCGAGATCAACGCTAGTGTTAGAAGGAGCAACAACACTAGTAACCGTAACGTCTCATCACCACCAGCAGCTAGACCATTTATAGCCACATGACTGTGACTCTTGTAACCATGCCCCTTCTCATTTTCACCTTTCAGCCCCAGTTAGCTTTACACCTTTTATTAGGTTGTGGGCCCTCACACAGAGTAGTTTGATACATGCATAGTCCACTGAATGTTTGATATAAAGACGGCTCAGCAATGCTGTTATCAAATCACATATTTTAGTGTTTGACTTCATCCCCTCTAGTAAAACCTCTCAATAGTAATATACTCAGCGAGCCTCTTAATAGGAATACTCAGAAAACCTCTCAATAGTACTACCCAGTGACTCTCTCAATAGCAATACTCAGCTTTTTTTAGCACCATCTCTATCAGCTCTTCAGTCAACCGTATACCAGCATGACTAGCCTCTCCAAGTAACAATTAACAAGTAATGTCTCATCACCAGCTGCAACTAATCTATTATTAACCACCTTATTGTGACTATTGTTATCATCTCCCTTCTCATGTTCACCTTCTCAGTCACAGTCACCTTCACACAATTCATTAGCGAGGGAGCTTTCGTTGCTGAAATAATGAAATGCGATCAAGGGCTTGGCAGCTGTCCGGCGTTTGATGATGTGGTTCGAGGCTTTGAGTAGTGCATGGCCACATGAGAGGGAGCTCTCGCTGAATTGAGATCGGGTGGGGGCGAATAGCTTATTAGCGTTGTGGTTTAAACAATCGTGCATGTATTTCCACGTGCTGTCGCGAATTTGTGATCGGATGACAAAAATAAGCCAAGCCAATCATCAATATCACAGCAAAAGATAATCAACACGTATGTCGGCTTTTGATTGAAACACAAATACAAATACAATAATTCAAATAAATCATCAATCCATCACATTCCAACTTTGCCATGGAAATGATTGTGTACTTTTTTTGTTTCGTTAAAGCGGTAAATGCGCAGTTTTGACAAGAAGGTTAAGACAAGAGCAACTGCGTAATTCTGAGAAGAAACACCGCGAAGTAAATCAGTTGGAGTTTATATCTGCAAATTATATTACTCGAACTTAGAGGAGATAGTACATCAATGTTTAAGGTGAGCGCATCAGTGTTGCCGCCCCTTTTTCGAACTTGTGTCTCGTGTCTATCCGAGTGGGAGTCCCGGTTAACGTGATGGGCAACGATGCAAGTTAGAATCCGGTCGTGTGCCAATTGTTTCCGGCGCCGGTTGAACGCAAAATTACACCGCCCGTACTCTTCCCTTGTGGTTTTCGCTGCCACAAGGGCCGCCTGTGCGAGCGATGTGATGTTGCGATAACCCTTATTAGCACAACGCATGAGGCACTCCTGTTGACGGTGGGTACCGACGACGGGAGGGTTTGGGGGGCAATTACGTTTACACACGCATTAAGTCAATGAATCGAGTAAAGGCGTGTAAAGTAATGTCTCATAAAAATCTAGACCCTATGTTGCGACAACTTGAAATTGAAATTGAAATTGTTTAAAACAATACCGAGTCAACGACTGCTGTCTATAGGCGCCCCCGATCCAACCTAATATAGGTCTTTGCGATGCTAAATGGGTTTAGTACGCCGTGAACCACTAATCCCAACCTCTCCATTGGCAATAACGATACCGTCCAAAACATGCAACCAGGTATTATACATTTGTTTGATTTATACGTAATTGTTTTGGACACAGTATGAAATAAAAAGTGTCGCTAGTCTCCACGATACGCGGGCTGCTCAAGCCGTTGTGGGGTCGCTGATTAGCGAGGCTGGTCAGCTTGAGCTGGTCGAGGCGAACTTGTCTGACTTCGGCTTTGTGCGACTCCGGTCGTGCCGGAGCTAGGGGAGAAAGGCATGTGAAAAACCCCCTCGCTCATGTCGTCGTCGGTCCCGTCTCGATCCGGGCTCCTCCCCGCCCGAGGTAGTAGTTGCTCCTCCCGACGCACCTCGCCACCTAGCCTAGTCTCCCCTCCTCCCTCGGGGGCTGAGAAGAGAGAATAACTAGGTTGCAAACGGTGTCCGGCTAGCTCTCTTGCCCCCGTGCCAGATATCTCATGTCCCCTTTCCTTGCTCCGTCTGTTTCCAACACCTATCGCATCGCGCTGTGGCCGTCCGTACCCTCCCCCGGTGGTTTACGTTGTTAGGGGGCCGCCTTTACGAGCAGACTAGGGGAGGGGTTGGTCGGAAACAAGGATCGAGTCGCCGCGCCACAAAAGATGTTGGGTACGGGAATATTTTCCAAAAACCCCCCGTACCGGGTTTTTCCGGCGGCGGATGATCCTCAGGACCTCCGCCGCCAGATCGTTCCGCTCCTCCGGCTGCGACCCTCCGCCATATTGTGTAGCTTCTTGCCTCGCCCCCATGGGAGACATAAAACTCAAAGGGCTGGCGACTGCTAGCTAGCGCCGTGCCCTAGCGCTGCTCCCCGGATGTCCACCGCCATCTCCAATACCCTCGTCCCACCGTTGATCCGTCCGTATCCTTCTTCGCCAAAAAAGCATTCCGCAGACATCGTTTCCGTCAGGACGGGAGAGTATGTGTGAGTATTTAGTCGTTTCCGTCAGGACGGGAAAGTATCTGTGGGTATTTAATCGCTGAAAAGACATATCGGACTAGCCGAGCGGGGGATCCTTGTGCCGGTGTACGAATATTATGCTTTTTCAAAACCCTCCGTACATGGCTTCCCAACATCTGCTGATCCCGCGGATCGCAGCTGTCTGTACCTCATTCAGCCCCCTACCGTGCCAAGCATGGCACGGCTATGGGGTTACCTGCGCCCACCGCGTGGATGTAGAGGTAGGTGCCGACGGGCATGCGAGCGCACCCCCCTCCGTGGCCGCCGCCGCTGCGCCGCCGGCGGGCGCTTGTTGCGACAATGGTATATGTGCTCGGCATGTTTCGCCGACCAGAAATTGTCAGACCTTGGCCAGCATCCCATTTCGATTTTTTTGGAGATGATACCTACATTATTGCGTTTTGTAAATCCAACCGGAATAGTAGTGAAATTGATTAACTTCCTTGCCGCGCAGGAGAACACACTCTTGGGGGGGGGGGGGTACCCTGGGCACTTGGAGGCGAAAGGATTTGGGAGACTGCTTTGACACCAATACCAACCGCTACCCGCGCCTTGTCATGTTCGTGAGCAGCTTGAGACAACATGCAGCTTCGACTTCCTACATCATTTCACCCAAACTGACAATAAGTATGTGTTGTTGCTTTTACTTGATGTGATGATTATGATTTCGAATCTTCGCGAATGATTTCTGCGGCTTCTCGACATCAAGTACGTCTGAGATGTACTCTGTTCTCACTTGGGGCACGCGCAACGGGATTCTTATACGAGCTAGCCAAGCATGTTCCCTCTCCACTACAAGGGATGACTTTTGGCAAGTCAACTTGTTACCGCATAGAAGTATGGCTTCCCTGACAGTTTTCTTTACTCGCCGTTCATTGTAACATATAAATGCCAACAACGTCTCGTGGAATTTGTGTGCCGCCGCGGACGTTTCCTCCCATGTTGGGATATGCCTTTCGATGGCACAGCTTTCTTCAACCTCGCGATGGGTCGCAGGTGCCTTCGCCGAACTTCACTCGCAAAGAGAGGCGCCATTTGCTCAAGCATCGGAAATACACATACATGTATGGTCCTTTCACATCCTCGCGGGGACTTGCGCACTTTATCTTTGCTTCTTCGACGGAAACGCAACTTGTGTAGCACTATCACACCGACGTTATCGTTGCCTCAATTTTATTTGGTGACCAGACTGTCGCCCTTTTCCAATTATCTTCCAATGTTTCACTTTCCTCCCGTTCACTCTCAGCGCCCTGTGCCGTAGCCCAGTCATATGTAGCAACGTAGTTAAACTCACCTAGTTGCTACTATTCCGATTTTGCGAATCTGCATGTGCTGCTACTACGGTGACTTCACCTGATTGCGGAATTCGCAATGACAGTTGGTTTTGGAGTTGTGGGTGGGATTTTGCGGCGCATAGTGATGTGTCTTCGCGACCATTTCAGAATAGGAAACAGTATTCGCCCCCTATTGCATGCCAGCTGCTGCTGGAATCTCTAAAACCGCCGCTTCAGTATTTGGAAGTTCGCTGCTTGTGCTCAGCTCGCATCAGCGCCGGGTGCACGCCTCCGGCCACTCCGCCCCCAGCGTTTTTTACGCTTAGCCGCGACCCCTTGTACTTGTTCGTCCCACCAGAGCCAGATGGGCTCCCGGCGCTGGACGCCATCCCGCCACTGCTCATCAAGATGTCAGTGGCTCGTGCGCTGTGCGTCTCGGCCCGTTCACCCCGTTGGCCGTGAGACAGCATGGACGAGGACCCGCCGTGAGCGACATCAGCCAGTCCCAAACCACCGACCTCGTCGTCCCAATGACCACTCACGCTCGCTCCACCCCTCCAGCTTGAGGTCGAAGGCCGCATTATTCGCGCCGATCTCATGCTGGTTGAAGCGGAGGCAGTCGAGCTTATCCTGCGTCGATTACTTTGGTTCGAGGATGTTGTTAAGTACGCCACCGCACTTTCCCGCCGCTGCTGTTGTCGGAGCTCCTCCCAACGCCGTCCGGCATCGCGACCGGCTACCGACTTCATGCTCCCTCGCCTCAACGCACTACAAGACGGCTGGCTCTCAAGGGGCTGCTTCGACGACGTCGTACTCGTCTGGGGCTTGTTGGCCGCCATTTTCATCCGGTAGCTCGTCCAGCGCAGCTCGGAGACGCGGCGGGAGTTCTGAGTGTGCTGGCGCGATGGGCTGCTCGGCTCCAGTACTATCGACTTGGAGCGCACGACCTCGGCGTTGATGGCGCTGAACATATGTTTGGACACATAAACAAGCGAAGACTCAGCCGAGTTGCATTTCAAACGACAAAGCAGCGATAATACTCTCAGTTTCTAGAACGCAGAAATTCCGATATACACTATAAATGTACCCAACCATACACGGGAACTTGGCTGTATACATATCCATCATCTATCGCATCAAGCTCATATTGGAAGAAACACGACCCGCTAAAATCAGGATATGTGGTGGAGACGAGTCCACTACGTCAATAACTGGGGAAATTTTCCAGATATTCAAGGTGGAGGCGGAGTGGGCGGTGGGTGGGGAAGCCCACCTCGAGACGTCACGACCGTTCCACTTGACGATGGCCATCATGACCGCCATGATTGGGTTCGGCGACTCCGACAGCTGGTCAAGGTCGAGCCCCCCACAGTTGAGCAGACCGCGGGCGTTGTTGCTCCCGGCGAGCCCAATACGAACCACCGGCACCACACGCTTGGCCGACTTCCACCCGCTCTCCTGTGCAAATGCGTCAAGGGGGCCACCAAATGTACATCACGCACATCGTGAGCGGAACCGTTTCATTCAACCACGATGCTATGGCATGCCTTCCTGTTCCTCGGGCTCCGGCCTGTGGGTCTCTCCCCTCCTTTTCCTTTGTTGATGGGTATTACGAGTTTCGCTATCAAAAAGATACTAATCAATTTCCGATTAATCGCGACTATATCGCTACCTGTGACCTTCCATCGACGCAGATTGAGCAGCGCTTTGGTTAGCGAGCAAGCCTCGCATCTTTCGCGAGTGGTGGCAAAGTTCACCTAAGAAGCGGGCCTTAAACGGTGTACATGTAAGAGACAAGCAGGGAGGGAAACCCTAACTACCCGGCACTTACCTGAAGCCCAAGAGCTAGCAAGCACTCGTAAAAAATATGTGTATCACTGCCGAACCCTTCGGCTACTGAAGGTATAAACGGTATGTGAGTATTATTGTGGGCTCTCGTCGAATTTGCCCGCGCTAGGGGAAATTTCTCAATAATGCATGCAGCAGATTTACTCATTTACCTCAAGGGCACGATTTGCCAAAGACGGCATTAGGTTTGCAGTTTGGCCAAGGGATAGCCCTCCGGCGTGGCCCCGGGTTCAATTGGCGCTATGGTAAGGGACGAGTAGCCCGTAGTTGTGTCCGTCGTTCTTTATATTTTTGTAATCGTGCAAACACATACAATATGTCTCTCTCGCTTTGTATTTTTCTAATCATAAAATAGCCCATAGAGGCCCATTTGTAGTTGTGATACACACACACACACACACACACACACACACACACACACACACACACACACACATACACACACACACCCTTTCTCTCTCACTGTGTATTTTTGTAATCACTAAAATCATGCTATCGATTCTCCTCTACCCATCGTTGCGATGCGCAGTAGTTCAAGACGTATCCCAATCCCAATCCCAATAAGTGCGCTATACCCTAAGCCGATATTTTTTCCAAACACAGAATATCGCATTGTAGTTCCAAAATCCAATCGAACTGATGATAAGGGGACACACCGACACACACACACACACACACACACACACGCACACAGATTTTAGCAAATTAGTGTAGTAGGATGGGTGGGTTGGTTGGCGCGAGCTGGGATACGAGCGCATGCAGTGAGAGATTGAGCTCTCGCTAGTTCCGGCTTATACGGCTAGGCCTTGCTAGAGCTGACCGATGGTGAGGGTTGTTAGCTTGTTGGCCGCGCCACACCTCCGGCACAGGGCACTTAGTTGTGCATGGGCTTGTGACGCGCCGCTAAATACAGTAACACTAACCACAACAGCTATTGTCCCGTACACAACGCAGTTAGTTTTGGAAACCTCTCTATTTAAGCCAATCCACCACTGCATTTCACAGACATGTAGCGCTACGTCGCTGAAATGCAACATCAACGTTACCTAATAACAAACGCATACGGCACGCATTAACAAAATTCACAATAATATACCAATGTGGAAAAAAATTGCGATTTCACATTTAAGTGTTGCACAATACGCACTTGTACCAAATTATTATCTTGATATGGGAACAAAAACGCATGATAAAATGCGCAGACAATTAATGCTCGGCAATACGTTACCTCTTTCGCTAATTATAACAAAATAATTGTGGAAGGTGCGAAGGAAATATGGAAGGTGCGTATGGCACGATATTGGGCATTGGCATGCATTCAGGGAGCTCGGGTACCTTGAGCGACGCGATTTCTGCGGCCAACGCGGAGCCTTCCACCTCGATGCCGCTCTCCTTGAGAGCCCAAAACAGTTGTTGAACATCGCCCTCCGTCTCGATGCCCATACTGCAAAGCACAGTTTTGGGGTTTAACATCGCCACCGCCGCCTACTCATGCCCAAAGCCCTCACTCACAACGGTAAGTACTAAATTTGTCCGCATAATTAATATAATTTGGTCGCCGCACAACTATAACACACTGTTTTGACACAACTTTGCAAAAAAATGCAAACACGTAAAACAAAATCTCTACGTCAGCCCCAACAACTGACATTCCAATATAACCTAAAAATGTTAAACCCTAAGATATGAACAGCCCTAAAACTTATGTGGCCCTAATACAAACCTAACACCCACGATATTTGGATGAGGAGATGCTTGTGTTGGGGAGGAGCGGCTAACTTGTTGAGGTGCCGATGGGCGATGTTCATCCAAAAGAGCTGTGAGCCGGGGTCGCCCATCGCCATTTTGATCATGAATGTCGCCCACGTCAGCAGTCGTCCGTTGCGCTCCGCGACCTCCGCGCGCCGCCGCGCCTTGAACCGGCGCCAGCTGCGCTGTATAAGGTAGGCCGCATGCAGCAGGACCACCTGCCTCTCCCGGCCCCCCTGCGGTGCCAAACAAAACAACCCCCACGCGCCGCCCATAACAATCAGCGCCAAGACCCTAAACGAAAGGCCTTCAGACCTAAATCCCGCCTTGAAAATAAATATATTCAGAAATCGATCTATAAATAAAATAAAAGGAAAAAATTATAGATTAGTTGATACGCATATATCTATTTTAGTCCTATAAATAGATTCAGTGTAAAACAAATCATTGTACGGTATAATAAAATAACGGTTTCGAACGTAGTGAAAATGATATGAGAGCCGACGAACTAGTGGCTTGTTTGCAAGAACTGGATTACAAGAAGAACAACATGAACACGGACAGGGAAAATAAAGGGAGGGGGACCAAAAGGGCAAGAGCGACAGGTGGATCACAAGTGGCTTGCTTGTGGACTAAGAATAATTGCTTTCAAAAATACATGCGAAATTGGACGCAGTACGTACGGGAGGCATCCGGACGACAGGGAAAAGAATTTATTTATGGTCAGATTGATTTGAATCTAGAGGTTTGCATATCCAATATCATGTGTACGGGACAGTAACTCTAGCGGTTACTGTTACCGTTAATATCGGCGCGTCTCACCTGCAGGGCAACCACCTTGCCCGAGCAGTTAGACACAGCCAACGACCAACGACTTCCCCAACGGTCAGCTCTAGCTAGCCCGTGCCTTATAAGCCGTAGCTAGCCACGAGCCTAGGCACTCTCTGCTTTCGCGCTCAGCCAATCTAGGCTTCGCGCGAATGCAGTCTCGACTCTAGTAGTCGAGCAGGGTGTCAGTTTTACCTTTTCGTCCCATGCGCACTCGAGCGTCACGCGACACTTCCCCTCGTTCAGCTACGCGGTTCCCCAATATGGGTAGGAGTACCCGTACAGCCGTAAAGGCAATAACATACTAAAGTGAAAAACTCGTGGCCCATCGTACCCGTACCACAAGAAAATAAAGCAAAGCCGTAGTACACCACCGATCCGCCAAATATCAGCACAATAATATATATATTCGCCAAATAAATGTATTAGAATCGATTATTCACAAGTCATTTTGGGCAAAATCATCGTTTCATGTTTCAATACAAAACTTTTTGTAAATTCAACCAATTGACAATATCTCTGCTTCTTCGCACCACCGTCGGTGTGAGGACTTCGTGTGTGCTCAAGCGCCGACTGCTGCAGGCACATGAAGGGCGAAAACGCAGGGTATTCATAAAAAGAAATAGATTGGTTGAGAGGGTGTTGCGCATCGGTGGCGACTCACCCCCATGAACCTCCCCAACTTGACCATGTAGTGCGCGATACGGCCCTCCGTGTCAGGCATCGTCTCCTGAGAACAAAACAACGGCATCGATGTGGCACGTGACGTCCGTCTCAAAGGCGTCGCGGGTTGACGAGTTTTGTACTGATTATCTTGGAGCAGGGTCGTTATCAAGAGCAGGATTTTCGAAGCGGGAGTGGGTGTCACCTTGAGAGATTTGACGATGTATTCCACCGACACGCTGGGCACGTCGCCGTCGATGAGCTCATCCAGGTCCGCGTCCGCGAGGTCGTACTTTTCCATAAACATCGTTTTTCGACGCACCACGTCGCGGATGTCCTGCTCCACCTGATCCAGCCGACGCATGGCCTCCGCGTACGCCAACACCTCCGAGCGAAACACCTGAGCCCAGGTACGGCCCAGGAGATAAGTACTAAGCGCGCTGATAATCGCGAGAATGTGCAGTGTTTCATTGGACGCTCCGATTAAGACGCTATTGGCAGTTGGGGAGTACGCATAATTGACAAAGCTAATTTCAAAAGACATATAATAATTAGAGCGAGATGAGTCCGCCTCCATGTCTATGTCTATATACTAGATATGTTATAAGAGATTAGTGCCAATGATTATTATCCCAATGACCGAGTAGCCTGGAGACGATGTAATTCCATTGAGTGGGGTGATATCCGATGTCATATTCGATATCCGGTTTCCACTAAATGGGGAATTGCGATATTGGTATGTGCGACCCAGAGCATCTCACTCATTAATGGGTGCAGAAAACGGCTGCTTTCATCGGGCTTGTTATTTCCCTGATTTCCTTTGCTACTTTCCTCACTCTCACGTATACTTTGCAACGCTGATTTTTGACAAAACGTATGAGGACCGCAATACAATACACAGGACGTGCAACGCGAGCTTATTTTTAAAATTGGAATTACCAATTGGCCAGAACTACACGCGAAGCAGGAGAAAAAGTTAAGTGTCATGTAATGATTTTGATCACTGTTGTGTGAAAGCAAAGGTGAAACAACTTAACTCAGAAAACCAACAGGGCGAACGAGCAATGAATGCAATGATCTCGCATGGAGAATGATTTTGCGAACTACAATTTTAATCTGACACGCACAAAGTATGGCGGCAGCATAATAAACACTGCCAAAAAGAGCGAGGGATTCCGAAACGTACCATAACGTACCGAGCGTACTGAAACGTATCAAAACGTAATCAATATACCGACAGAAGTTTTCGGTTATTGGTCGCCATACCGTCGCGTTGTATTCTCACGCTTTCCGCATATTTTCGCATTTTCAGCCATACCAACCCGAATAACACACGATAACATTGCCAGAGGTGCCACGACTTGCAGCTCAGTATTTGAGACGAACAATAATCATAGACTTTTAGCGCCTAAAGGCTATCATGATGGCAATTAAAGCGCAATTTTCTATTATTTTAGAAAAAGCAAACAATCTACAACAAGAGCACCAAACTCTAATACAAACGAAATCATTGCAATGTGTGAGGCATAACAATTCTTTCGGGAGTAAATTGTCATCATCCACTTCCGCTGCTGCACTTACGTTGGATTACTACTAAACTTCTGCATTCCCATGGATGGTATCGGGTACGTCGGAAATGGAAGGATAACACATGATATTGACAGGACGAGGTGAAGCGTGAAAGCAACGCAGTAAATATATGCATAACGCGCGCATCAAGCATGGACATGTCAACCGCCCGCGAGCCTGTGTTACCTTTTTAATGGCGTAGACACGCAGAATCTTCTTGAATTTCGGAAACCCTTCGAGAATGTCGTAAATTGTGTCGATGTCGATCTCGTTCACCTCGCTGTACGTCATCGACCGCGCGCTGTAGGTGCTGCGGTACAGCTCCAGCAGCGCCTCGTCGCCCATGGCGTGGCCTGATATCAGGCAGGTAGCACAGGTGCACTCGGAAACAACGGGTGCTAAGTGTGTAAGACATGTGTCGGGGACTTCTTAGATGTGACAAAACATATCAAATCGGATTGCTGTACTGTATCAACTGCATCATTGACAGCGCGTGCGGTAGCAGTAGCGACTACAGCGCGCAAGTGGCGCATGCTATTCGGCATCATGATGTGAAATGCAGCGCTGGGGTATCGTCCATTGGGCATGTTTTCGACGCACCTGCCATCCGGACGCGGCCGGCGGAGACGATGATCCCTCGCTTTATGACGAACAGGCGGCGAATGGGATCGCCGACATTGAATATGGTCTCCAGTGGGGGGTACAATATCTGCTGCATTGCGATTGACAGCTGCGCAAAGCGATCGAATGGCAGACAAGAAAGATATCAGCGACAGCGGAGAAGCTTCCACAAACAAATCAAATGGTATCAACGCATAATTTTGAAAGCCAAGCAGAGTTAAAAAAAAAAAAATGATATCAATTAAATACTAGTCGCTAATAGTATTAACAATAGTAAATACCTGCTAAAATAGAGCTATAAATGGTTTTCGTTGCGGCCGCATAGAATTAAGAACAGAGCGAAACATTTTTGCTGCCCCGGGTCGCACCCGTGAGATCATGGATTCGGGTGCTTTCTGGAAGATGCTCAGCTGCGCCAGCCATTGCGTGTCAGTGATGGCGGCCACTTCGGAGCGCAGCGCAGGCGACATTGTGTGCAGCAGCATCAGGTGGTAGTCGTGGTCCATCGCTTGCGTGCAGCGGAATTTAAAGTAGTCCTCCAACTTGTGCCGCAGCCGCTGAAACGAGAAACCACCATCATTTTAACAGTCGAGATAAGCAGGAACAGAGGAAGAGTGTTTTTAAACAGCATCAATTTGAAAAAGAATCACTTCATACAGAAGGCCACGGTATGGTAAGGGCATTAATAGCCTGAAAGGTGCGGCTGTTTCGTCCGAGCTTTTAGCGTCACCAAGACTTCGAACACTTTTCAAGTACTATCTATATCCGAATCTGACGTGAATCTACACGGCGAAAAAACATACATACAATTGAAAGTGGCGAAATACGTGCACAAATTTACCATCATCATTGTAATTTTAAACATCTTCAATTTCTGTGTCACCCGTTTTTTGGTCATATATCTGCGAACGCCAGAGGCACTTTGCCGATTGAGTGTAAAATGATTCTCCTTACGCCTTGGTCTATTATCTCTTGAACCAGAGTTGGCTAAACGACGGCGCATGTTTTTACCGGAATGAGTAATTCAGTAAAGGCAACGAAAAAAAGAAACGCTCGGAAACACACAGTCTGCGGAAACAAATGAGGCTAACAAATAGTTCAGTGATGCCAAACCTCGCGGGAAGTACGGGTAAGTAATCTGATCGTAAATAAATCACTTCGCTCACTTTGGAAGCCCCTCAATATGAGGTCAATATGAAATACCACATTCACCTGCCGGGTAATACAGACACACGAGTGATGCATTTACAACGGCGGCGGCGGGAGTATCACACCTTTGGCAGATTGCACGCGTCTGAAAAGTGCGACACGTCGTCCATTATTTGGTACATCAGTTGCGTGCGCAGACCCCTGCGAGTGTCATGGTGTCAGCTTTTAGGCCGATCACCTGATACGATCCGATAGAGATAACGGATCATCGCATTGTCAATGTATATGAGTCCACCATTTATCGTCTCACAGCGAGCAGTGGCAAATACGGATTATAGAGTATTTAAAAAATTGAATCGTCGGACTCGCACATTCGCTTTGGAAATGTCATTTTCAAAGTACTTGACTGTCGGGGCTAAGCCATGAAAATGATTACAAAACTGAAGCGTAAATCAATTTGGTAGGATTTCAATCATATAAATTATTTTTATATATGTCACTGCATATTTATAACATTAAAACAAAATTAGATCGTTGTATCATGCACTCTTATCAAACAAATCTCACAGAACAAATGAAAGCAATCATCTGGAAAAATGTGTTTTGGTGGGTATCGTCATGGATTTTCCTTAATTTCACAAGAAATCCTGGAACGCAGCATAAGGGGACGCACACACCTTGTGCCCATCACAGCAGCCACGGTGCCAATGATGTAGCCAAAGGCAAACGCGGCGACCAACATGGCGACGGTGTTGAAAATAAACTCCACGCGGGTCTTTGGGTTGGTTGGGCCGCCGTAGCCGACGGTGGCGGCGGTCATCACACTCCAATAACTCGACGCAATGTATTTGTCCAGCATACTCACACTGCGGCTGCCATTGAAGAACACCTGAGTAGAAAGAACAAAAGGAACCCAGCACACATAACTCTTAGGACCACAGCTTGACCCAAAACATATTCAAAAAAGGGAAATCAATCAATGAAAAAATTGTAAACTAGCGGAACGAAGGACGCATTGGGGTTTCTACCAACAAGAAACCCTAAATCCGTATCCTTTGCTTGATACGCACGATCTTCCCCGCCCAAATCACAACCAAGCGGCAGATACGATACCCATGTTGTTCCCTGTAAACCAAGATCTAATCTAAATATGAAACACATTCCCGGGAATAACGATATACACATAAATGAAAAAACAACAATGCTCCGCGTTTCTTTCTCACATGTATCGACTTCGTAGTATAAGCAACATAGTGCTGTCTGGAAATACTTTCGTGTTGTGTCAAACAGCAATCTCATAATCTCCCGGCATTCGCCTCCAATGAGTATGGTTCTTCAATTAAGTATGAGTGAGTTGAGTGTGCGTTTGTGTGCGTTTTGTGTGTGTGTGTGTGTGTGTGTGTGTGTGTGTGTGTGTGTGTGTGTGTGTGTGTGCGTGTGTGTGTCACAACTACAAATGGGCCTCTGGGTAATTTTTACAATAATAAAACTACTGAGAGACACTGTGTGTGTGTGTGTGTGTGTGTGTGTGTGTGTGTGTGTGTGTGTGTGTGTGTGCGTGTGTGATTCTAGTCATATACGAAGCGAGGGGAGGGAGAGGGGAAGTCACCGTCATCCACGTCTCTTCGCCGATATCGTAAAGCAGCTCCATCTCTGCTATGTACCACCACGTGCACGCGAGCCAGTGGATGAAGAGGACGCCGTACAAGCTGTACTTGCACAACGTGGCGAGGCTGTAATCCCAGTTCACCTTGGGGCGGGAAGGGGTAAGGGAAGAAAAAAGGGGGAGAGGTTTACAAATCGGTGTGTCAGTGCATGAATTCATAATTGAAAAAAATCTCAAAAAAAGGTTATAATTAACTCTAAACTATATCAAACCCCTAGTTAAAAAGTAAAACAATAAATTGGGCGTGTGATTGAGCGCAATGAGAAGGGAGTGGGGGGGGGGATTTACAAGCGGGCGTGTCATTGCTTAAATTCCTTAAAAATCCAAATCTCCAAAAAGACATGTATATATCGAACCCTTAATACTAACAAACCCTGAATAATGAAATAACCCCAAATTGAGCATGTGATTGGGCGCGATGGGAAGGGAGGAGGGGAGCGGACCTCGTTGCGATAGGAGGCGAACACGGTCTCGAGCTTGAAGAGTCGCGTAAGTCGGGTGAGGCGCAGCAGCATGAGCCACGACAACATCTGCAACGCAAACCGATGTGAGAGAAAGAGGGAAAGAGCCCAAATGCTCTATCATTCGCTCCGCAACGGCAGGAGTACGTGCACAAGCGCTATCAGGGGGGGGATACCGAGTGGAATAAAGCGCAGCGAGCGGAACACTCCGTACATATAAGTATGTAGACTGGTCGTAATGAATAGGTGAGAGGAAAATACGTGTTA
>JAPMLY010002688.1:0-30000 GCA_026401115.1 Tetraselmis chui
AAGGTGTGTGTGTGTGTGTGTGTGTGTGTGTGTGTGTGTGTGTGTGTGCGTGTGTGCTTGGGGGGGGGGGGGGGGGGGGGGGGGGGGGGGAGGGGGGGGAGGTGAGGCGGGAAGTGGCATGCGTTTCGTTGTTTCAGCAGTTTGCGTGTGCTTCTGATATGGTAGTTGATGAATTTGAGGAGGATGGTGTTTATTTTGGTTGGATGAGATTGGTTTTTATGTTTATGTGTTGGAAGCTAGAAATGTTGGGTGGGTGGTGGTTTTTGGAATTATTCTATATACATTTCACTTGCGTGTGTTTTGAAAGGGAGGTATGGAGGCTGTTAAACGTGGCGCCACTCATATTATTTGTGTGTATGGGGAAGGCATGGCGGCATGGATGCACGCGCGCGCTTGTGTGTGTGTGTGTGTGTGTGTGTGTGTGTGTGTGTGTGTGTGTGTGTGTGTGTGTGTGTGTTGGTGGGAGGGGTGTGTATGGGTGGGTGTGAATATGTATGTATGCATGTCCTTGCGATTATGCGCTTATGCGTTTGTTATGGCGTCTCGGTAAAGCGAGGGTGCCTGACACCATGCCTCCTGGGTTGCTGGTGGTTTGTCTCCGTTGCAGCGGAGGAGGAGAGGATTCCAACCGTCCGCCAAGCGAAGGCGGCAGAGGAAAACGATGCCGACCCTCTCACCGGCCAAAAGCGACAGCGTGCGGAGGCGATGGAGAAGGAGAAGGAAAAGATTGCCAAGGCGAAGGAGGCTGCCAAGGAAAACAAGAAAAAAGAAGAGGTGTGTGTGTGTGTGTGTGTGTGTGTGTGTTGGTGTGTGCGTGTCTCTGTGCGTGTGTGTGTCTCTATGTGTGTGCATGTGTGTGTATATCTCTATGTGTTTGTGTGTTTGTGTGTGTGTGTCTCTACGTGTCTCTATGCGTGTGTGTGTGTGTGCGTGCGTGCGTGTGTATATGTGTGGGCATGTGTGTGTGTGTCTATGTGTGTGCATGTGTGTCTCTGCGTGTGCGTGTGCATGTGTGCGCTATTAGCGCCTGGTGCCTCGCCATGCTCCCGCTAAACCGATTAATACATATACAGGTACGTTAACTTATTCCGACGAGCATAGAGCTCCAAGTCAAGAAACATTTGTGTGCACTGAGATCGCCCATTGAGTCCTGCTGACAAAGTTGCCCGTTTGGTTTGCTTTGTGGAAATACGGATTTTATAACTGTGCTTGTAATTACTTGTCTTTGCAAGTCATGATTCTCGTCATATGATCTTTTGATTATGGTCTGTCTCTCCCAATCCACCGCACCTCCCCCCGCAGACATGGTTTGAGCTGAAGAAGAACAGCAACGTGTACGTGACGGGGCTGCCCGGCGACGTGACGATGGAGGAGGTGCAGGAGGCTTTTGGGAAGTGCGGCATCATCAAGGAGAACGACGATCGCACGCCGCGGATAAAGCTGTATCGGGACACGGCGACGGGGATGCTCAAGGGGGACGGGCTGGTCACCTTCCTCAAGGTGAGGGGAGGTGGGAGGGGGTGGGCTATCGTCGCTTGGGGTCGTTTCTGCACACGCACACGCACTCGTTATTGTATGTAAGTTGAGTTGCGTGGGCGACGTTACTGGCTGGCGCTGCAGGAGCCGAGTGTGGACATCGCCTGCACCATACTGGACGGCGCTCCACTGCGGCCGGGCGGCCCGCCGTTGTCCGTCACCGTTGCGAAGTTCCAACAAAAGGTGCGAAAGGGCCGTTGTCGCGTTTGCGTATCTTGTTGGCGTCCGGTGGCGCGCCGCCTCGCATCGCTATCTCTATCAAAAGGGGCTGGCTGGAAAGTCATGGTCGACGCAGAACGTGTCTGTGTCGCAGTTTCGGCCGGGTCCTTCCTAAAATGCTGAGCTCATTCTTAGTAGGAATGTCGGCTGTCAATGTCGTTGTATTATCCTTAATTATGAAGTGGAAATGGAAAACGGAATAGTACCCATACGATGCCACGTTTGGCGGTAGCTACTGATGGTTTCGATGGCATCGGTCGTGGCACATTTCCGGTGACGATGGTGTTGAGGGTCGTGATCTGTCGCGATTAGGCGTGTCGGCAGTTGTTGGTTGAGGAGCTGTGTATCATTTGGTTTCCTGACGCTCGGTCTCGCTGCTGTCGCTCCCACCCAGACTGGCCACCAACCAAAGAAGAAGCAGGCGAACAAGAAGCACAAAAAGAATGTGGTGCGTGCGAGTGATCGCCGCTAGCCGAGTACTTTCTCTGCTCGGCTCTGCTCTGCTGCTCATGGCCGTTTTGTTTGTCTCGTATTGCTCGCGTCGACGTCGACCCGGTGACAGGTGGTGAACCAGGAGAAGCGGTTGGACTGGAACGGTTGGGATGATGTGAAAAAGGCGGAGGAGGTGACGGTGATTCTGAAGCACATGTTTACGTTGGAGGAGCTGAAGGTGGGGCGGCCTGCTGCTGCTCGCGCCCATTCCCATCCCTCCCCTTTCCCTCGCTGCTTACCGGTGTAATGGTGGCTTGTCTTGACTTAAACGCTTTGTCTGTTTTGTGGGCGGACAGGCGGAGCCGACGTTGGCGGCCGAGCTGAAGGAGGACGTGGCGGCGGAGTGCGCCAAGATTGGGCCCATTGAGCGGCTGAAGATGTTTCAGGGTAACCCAGAGGGCGTCATGAGCGTGCGCTTTAAGATGGAGGAGGCGGCGGAGGAGTGCATCAAACTCATGAACGGCCGCTTCTTCGGTGGCCGCCGAATTGTGGCGCACAGATTTGGCGAGCGACCTCCCCTTCGCTCTCTGCTCTCCCTCCTCCAGACGACCTCCTCTCCTCCCTCTCTCATGTTCCTCGAGTATCCGCGAGGCGCTGACAAGCATACACCCCCTCTGCGCTTCAGATGGGAAGACAAATTACAACATCCGCGTCGAGGAGACGGCGGAGGAGCAGGCGGCGCGGTTGGAGGCGTTCACACGGGAGCTGGAGGCGGCGGGCGGAGGGGATTGAGGAGGCTGCCGTCGAAAGGCAAGACTGTTAGATCGGCTTCCACACACACGCACACGCGTTGTGTGTTACAGATGGAGGTGTGCTGGCATATCAGCGCTTGACGGTCGCTCGCAGCCGCGGTGCACTCGGAACTCTTTTACATTAATGCAGAGAGTGAGACACACCGTAACGGCCCGGTACGGCCGCTCGAGACCTTACCTTGCGATTTTCGTTTTCTCGGCTGATTTGTGTGATTTGCTGGCGCCGTCGATGGCTGACATGTGTCGCGAGCGGCGTTGCACTCGAGTGACGAGTGCGTCCACCGACGCTCATGAACTGTCTCGTTCATACTGTAGCCCTGTCCTCTGAAGTCAAACCCTAAACCGTCGTTCCACCCTGCGACGACTCGGCTCCCCTTCTGCCGACCCAGTATCACGGCCCAAATACTCAGCCCAAAAGATAATAGCGATATGCCACGGCTGCACTTTTGGCGATGAAAAACGAAGACCACTCGCCTGGGCGCGGAATGTGTCGAAATCGGCCAAACTGGCCACATTTTGAGTTTGGTGTGTAGGGTTGGCGGAGGGTTTAAGGTTTTACATGGCCGTGCGCGGGGACTAGGTTTTGGTGTGGCCTCCGAATCAGACGTCTTCGCTGTGCTGACATGTCAACCGTCCTTTTCTTGCGATTCGGAATCTCTTCCATCGATCGACCATTTGTATTTCAATTCAATTGTTGTTTAATTGGGTTGTTTTATTATTCGACAGCGCAATCTTTTGCGGCGACGGCTTTCTTTTCGGATCCACACAGACTCTTTGGCTCCGACCCCAAAACCTTAGTCTTGTGTAATTTTTTCCGGCGATTACACCCGAAGGTCTGCTGCCGGTGGTTTGGAGCCCACAGCCAACAAATGTTTGATGTGACATTCTAGGGTTTACATTACAAGGACCGCACAGAATCGCCGCTGCCTGACGGACGAGTGAAGTTTAGGGTTAGGAGGCAACTGGTTTAGTATGCTACTCAACGGCAACATGTCTCTAAACATCTGCCAAATTGATTTTGCGGCTACCTAACCAATGAGTAAGCCAAAATGAAGTGGGTTAGGGTTCGAATCACTTAAAACTCGCGACTCGCCCAGCAGCTGCTCCGCTCCCCCCTTCGCGCCCTCCTAACCCATGACAGCAGCGAATCGGTCGCCCAATAGCCGCAACATCAGTATCGCCATTGCACACCATTCTGCAAACTGGGTTCTCCAGAATTTAGGTTATGATTTTCGTGTTTTATTCGTGATTACCCTGATTTCTGTCGCCCACAATTCCGCCGATTTCGCCCTACTACTGCGCAAACTCCCCCTCCTCGCGCCCCTCCCCGCCCAACAGAGCCCAACCCTCAATCCCGCCCCCCTCGAAGTCGACGCCGCAGTGGCGACCAAACTCCGCCCAACCCTCGCCGCCCAAACCGTACGCGGCGGCGGTCGGCGGAGGGGCGCGCCCGGTCAGCAGCTCCCTCACCCTCCGCTGCGAGGCTCGCTTGGTGTCCGGGTCCTGGGGAACCTGCGGGGCAGAAAAAGATAAGAGTTTTTGGGGAGGGGCCGCTTTGTGAGTGCCCGTGTCGCTCGTGTGTGTGCGTTACCAGTGGGTGGTAGAAATGCTTTTTGTGTTTATTGTGTTTGTTTGGAAGGGGGGTTTGATGGGGTTTAACAAAAAACTCTGAATATATTTTCTTCAGTTCAACAGAGCCCTCGAGCGCGCATCGTCGACATAGCGACATAATTTTTTCATACTTGTATGCTTGATTCTCTGTTGTTAGTGCCAACGGAGCGGAGAGATTGGAATGGGCAGGTCACGGCGCAAACCCTGAACCTAAGAGACCTAGACGGCTGTACGGGAACGCCCATTTATAATGGTTAACGCGGTATTGCAGCGATAAGTCATTTTCCATTTTCATGTGTTTTCTTGATGCGGCCGCGCGGCGGAGTACCTTTACGGCGAACGTTTCGCGGTTGTCGCGGCTCCAGAGGTGAAACACGACACTGTTGGTGGGCGCAAAGACTCGCCACCCGCGCGTCCACATGCGCGCCAGCTGCAGCAGCTCCTCTCCGAAGAAAAGCAGCGGAAGGTGCGGGTCGTACGGCACCTCCTGCCACCGCCCGCGAGTAGGGCGGTGCCGAGGAGGGGCAGCGCGGAGGAATGATGCGTTCAGCGGTCAACGAAACACATATGCAACAAATATATTTGGGCGCTAATGCTTGCTTCCCACCATCGATGTGTTGCCTAATCATTTTACGAAATTCTTTCAGGAAAAACATTTCAAGCGCCCAACACCAAATGGCCCCTTTGTGTGTGTGTTTACCGTGTTTGCGACAATATTCTTGTTCATATCGGGAAAAAATCAAATTGATTTTCTTTTTTGGGTGGGTATGTATGGTGTATATTATTTAGTGTGCCATGCAATTTGTGCTTCACAAGTGTTTATTATGGTATAGCAGAACTTTTGTAGAATTTCATAAGGGAAAATAATCAGGTAATTAAGCCAATTCGAAGTTGATCGGCATCTTAAATCGGTGGCGTGCATCCCCATGCAGCGGTGACGGGGAAACAAACTCGCCATTTCGAATGAGTAATATGGATCGGACAAACACATCAAAACAATAGTGATCATCGAAGGTAATACATGATTAAAATTTGAAAATTGGTGTCGTTACAAGCTACGTATGTCATTGAGATTGTAATCAATCTCTACGTAATAAGAAGGAGAATTCGCGAGGAGTGGTGGTGTGCCGCGAATCACCTTCAACAGCCGAGAGCGCGAGAAGCTGAATCCCGCCGCCCAAAAGAGGCTCGGCAGCGGCCCCCCCTCGCACGGCCCCGCCAGCCTGCGCGCACTGGCGCGAGGGGCAAAGAGAGGCAAAGTTGAGTCGCTGTACGTGAGCGACCGTTAGGGTTTATGATTTAGGGTTTATGGGGAGGCACACCGAATGCGAAGCAAGCTGTCCTTTGGGTTGAAGTGCGACGCGCACAAAAGGGTCGGCCGCGAATCCGTTGGCACCCTCGCGTCGCGGCCGTGACCGTCGTAGTCGGGCGGGTAAGTCGACAGCACCGCCTGTTCCACCCGCCCAAAAGGAAAAACTTGTTTAGGATATATACACACACGCACACGGTCGCGAGCATAAACACACTTTCGCAAAACACAGAAACACACAAAGAAATACACAAAGAAACGCACGTAAAGGCCCACGGACAAGGCAAATCAAAGGGAATGTGGTTGGAAGGGGATGTCAAATTAATGCTTAAAATTTAAAAGCCAAAAAAAGTAAGGAATCTCCAAAAAATATGAGAGTAAAACATTTCTACTTGAAAATATGAAAACAAATGATACACTTTTCATATTCATTAATTTGAGCTGTGAATGGAAGAAACGCTGAGGGCGCAGAAAATGAAAATCAATTCATTTGTGTTAAAAACCCTAACATTCGGATACAATTTGGTATTAGGGTTTGGCCACCTTTCGGTGCCCGACTGCCTCCTCCGCCCGCTGCAGGTCGCTCAGCAGCGCGGCATCCCAGCCCCGCGCGAAGCGCATGTGCGAGTCGATCTGCAGCAAAAACGGTTCTCCGGCCCAAAGGGAGGCGGCGAGGTGGCGCGCGCGGCACGGCCCGCTCGCTTCCCGCCAATCGAACCGCATCTCGCGCACGTGACGCCGCCACGGGCTGCCGTCCAACGGGCGCATGTGAGCCGTGACGTCCTCCGCACGCGCCTACCGACCCCATCATCAACAGCCGCCGAATAAATAAAAACCCTACGGCTCTACTCTGTTTAGCAAACCCTATTTTAGCCCCCATAAACCCTAATGTAACCTAATAAGCCCCATGTTTTATGGGAGATGACTTTTTTCTTTTTCTTTTTTTTTCTCGGGCAACCTCGCACCTGCCATACGATGCCGACGCGGATGCGCTCCGGCTCCCGCGCCGCCTGAAACAGGCTGAGCACCGTGAACGCGGTCTCCGGGTCGCAAAAGGAAACGAGAGACACGAAAATGGCGTCGCTGCCCTCCTCGCGCGACGGGTCGCCAGCGCCCCGCTCCCCCGACAGGGATGGCGAGGTGGGAGGAGGGGGGCAAAGGCAGGCGCCGGTGCAGGTGGGGTAGTGGCGCTGCTGCCGCTCGACGCGACTCTCGGCGCCGTCGACCGACGCCGCTGTGAAATACAATCAATGACGCACGGCAAAACATTTGCTCACTACTGATTGAGTCAGCGGATGGAACGCCGCCACGGGCGTCCGCATGCGGGAGCGTGAGGGGCGAACACGGGAGCGGGCATTACCAGTGGCCGGAATGAAATTATTCGACGCATCCGTCTTTAAATCTCAAAAAACATTAATCATTTAAAAAATATTTTGAAGCAAATAACTATCGCAATGGAATCATTTGTTGTTTTTCGTGGAATGTTTGAGACGTGATCGTCAAAATGCTCGCTTGTGAACGTGCTGAGGTGATGCTCCGGGTTGGAGGATGCGGGTTGGCGATATGGGGTGATGAAAAAATATATGTATCTTGGGGCGTCACCCGCGACGCAGCAGTGGTCTGCCGCGACGTCACTTGGCTGCGGCGAGGGAAGGAGGAGGTCGTGGGCGGAGAGGGACGGGTCGCAGGAGAACCAGGTGGTGAGCGCGTACCTGCAAGGCGGCGCGCGTGTCACCGTGACACCCCAAATCAACCATCCATTTATACTCCCAAAGATTCGGGTAATGCGGACAAAAATATTCAAAAGCGCAAAACACGAGAATTGGGGGTGTTGCCTCCCTTGGCCCTCCCTCCCTCGGCCTCATGTCGCACCTTGCCGCGAACGCGGGGAGCACCTCGTGCGGCAAACGGCTGTCAAAGACGACGAGGCGGCCGCCACAGGGAGGGACCATCGTCGCATCCTCGACCTCGTTCGCGGCCGCCGTCTGCGTGAGTACGGAGCAAAGGCGCAGTGGGGAGGCATGATGGGAAGGTGCGGTTGCAACAAGTGTCATACATATTCAAAAGTGTCATTTGGACAACATGACGAGCCATATTTGGACAGTCGGCGGAGTGACGCACCCCTCTGTACACAACCAACTGTCCGCCGTCCACCTGACAGATGGCATGGAAAAGAGAGTCAGTGGGGCGCGGTCTCATTCATGGAAGGCAAAGGTGAGGGGCGCAACGCAAGGCGCCGAGGTCGAAGGCCCATCTACCTGGGAGTTGGTACAATTAACCAAAACTGGGATTTGAACGCTGTTTTCACAACATGCACCACCGGCGAACTGGACCGGGGGGCATGCCTGTACCCGTACTTTTGTCTCATAATAATATAAAATGTGAATTGCACAAAGTACGCGCAAACAACGCTTTTATGTGTCGGTAGTAAAAGTATCATCCATATAGTTGGGTAGGAAAAAATAGTGCCGCCGTCTCCCTGCCTGCTTTTCCTATTGAACTATGGTCGAAGGATGCACAGTCTAAGGCCGGTTCTTAGGTGAACTTTGCCACCGTACGCGAAAGATGAGATGTTATGCACTTTTTCATTGCAAATATATGTTATCAGGTCTGTTGTCAGCTTTTACTCCTCGTTTTCGGTGGCGGGTTGTCTGACGGGAAGGAGAGGGAAGGGTTCCTCGTTTACCACTGACGCATATTTGGGAGACCCCCCTTTGTTATGTATATTTCGACGTGTAAGCCTTGTTAATAAATAAAGGATTACAAGAAGAGCGACATGAGCACGGACAGGGAAAAAGCGAGGGGAAACACAAAGGCAAGAGTGACGAAAGGATCACGGAATCCAAGGCACGGCAAAAGGAAGCACTAAATTGTAAATAAGCTGATCTAAATACCAATTGATATTCACCATTCTAACAAAGACAACAAATGTGTTTCGTAACTGTGTTAAGGGAAATACAGTGTTAAGGGATGGAGAGGAAGAAAACATACACGATCAACGTATTGGAGGTGAACAATCATTGGTTGGTGCATAAATCTGCAATGAATCATATGCAGAGAAACTCATAATAACCCAATTTGTCTTGCAAATAAACAACAACCCGTTTGCGTGTCGTTTCTTAATTTCGTTTTCATTCACTCCGGTTCCCCTTTCGTTCACACATGCGGCGAACGACTCATATCCAATAATTATTGTTGTTGGAACATGCACGGGGACAGGCACTCAAAAATGATGCGGGTTTCGAGTAAAATAACTTAATAAATCAATTTCTTTAACAGTGTTCGAGCTTGGTTGCTTATGCTGCTTTTTCTTGTAAGGAAATTTTCTTGTTATAGTGTACGAGCTACCCGTACATCATTATTCTTCGTTTCGGTGTCATATAAGTGAAAGAGGCAAGCGAATAGGGACAAATTCAAATTCAGCCCTGATTTATTCGTGACCCTCCCATCACTCTTTCCCTCTTTCTCTATTATTAGTTTTGCTCCTCCATCCTGTCCGCGTGTCTTTGTTTTTTCATGCGATTCCCCATATTTCGTCGTGTACTTAAAAAAATATACGTGGAAAATCAAGCGGACCTCACTTACTCTGCAATACAATCAATCCTATATGAAGACAATAAATGTCCTTGTATCATGGAATTTAGTGTTTCAAAAGGATGCTTTAAAAAGGGGATGAAGGGAGACAGCCCCAAAAACAACATTTCGAAGAAACAATCAGTGGTTGTTCCTGCGAAAATTATGAATAGATTATGCATAAATTTGCGATGCTCGCGTGTCATTTAGTTTTCATTAATTCTGATTTCCTTAAACATGCGTTGAATGACTCGTGAATCGCCAATTTACCCTAGGGCACGTTTTTGCCAAAGATGTCAGCTTGCTTACAATTTGGCCAAAAGACACCCACAGGCGGGGTCTGGGGGTCAATTAGCGCAGGATTATAGGGATGGGTGGGTGGGTTCGCGCGAAGCCTAGATTGGCTGAGCGCGAAAGCAGAGAGTGCCTAGGCTCGTGGCTAGCTACGGCTTGTAAGGCACGGGCTAGCTAGAGCTGACCGTTGGGGAAGTCGTTGGTCGTTGGCTGCGTCTAACTGTTCGGGCAAGGTGGTTGCCCTGCAGGCGAGACGCGCCGATATTAACGGTAACAGTAACCGCTAGAGTTACTGTCCCGTACACATGATATTGGATATGCAAACCTCTAGATTCAAATCAATCTGACCATTTACCCTAGGGCACGTTTTTGCCAGTAACCTAAAGCCAAAGGCTTGCACAGCCAGAATTAGTGTTGCGGGGGGGACGGAGTGAGCCAGCCGAAGAACCGCCAAGCAGCAGGGGTTGGGGTCATGGTTGGGTCAATATATTTTCCTTCGGTCACCGAGCTGTTTTTGGCCCAGCCACCCATAAATTTGATTACGGGGAGGGGGGCGCCGATGCAGCTGGCAGCGGACGCTGCGCCTTTCCGTAGGCTGTGCGATGTCCACTTGAAACCGGCGGGGGCGGCGGAGTTGACGGTACGGAGGGCGAGGGTGAGCCAGGCGGAGATGGTGGCCGCGGCGCCCCACTCGGCGGAAGGTTCAGCAGGGGAGCAGCTCCAAAAGGCGAGTGGGGGTGGCGTGTTGTAAAATTTTTTGCAGAAAGTCGCGCGCTGTTCCGTGTAGTAGATGAGCAGGTCTATCCTAGGTCTTCGACCGGGATTAGCTGCGACCGGGATAGCGATGACAGGGTTAGCTGCGACCGGGATAGCTGCGGGCCGGGATAGCGATGACAGGTTTATCTGCCGCGTCGCGGCGCTGGTCTCCTTTAGATTTACGTACGAACAGGCAGATTTGTTGAGAGGGCCTGTCGACCACTAGGTCGCCGGTCTGGCAGCGGGCGCCAGTTTCGGCGCGGCAGAAAAACGTGTAATTGACACACACCGCTAAACAGGCTCTGAAGCGCTGCATCTGAGGGAGGGCAGCAGGGGTCCACGCGAACGTGCCGCGTAGGGTGTTGGCGGCGTGTAGGATGTTCAGCGCGACTTGTGCGGGTAGCGGGAGGCGAGCGGCGGTGGGCAGCAGGCGGCGCTGTAGCATGTTGAGTCCACGGCGGGCGTCCGCCAGGAGTTCGCCCACGGCGATAGGTTGGCGCCGGTGGTCGCGGAAGTACTTGTTAATTGCGCTGAAGTAAGGCTGCAGCGAGCTGGCAGCGACCGTTCCCAAGAGGGCTAGCCAGGCCGTGTAGCGGACCATCGTGGCCGGCGTGGCCTGTAGCGGGGCGATATTTTCTTCTGCACAAAAAATAAAAAACTGTCGAATTGCGCTCTGGTAGCTCAGGTACGTCGAGGGCGCTAGCGAGTTGCTGAGTAGGGCAACCGCTGTAACCCCGAGCTTATCTTATCCTAGGAGGTCTTGAAAAGTTTCAGCCAATTCGGAGGACCAGGGCGACTGTGCTGCTTCGAGGCGTAATTCGTAGCGCGGGGGTCATGTACGCAGAGGGCGGACGTCCTGTACAGGCGTATTTAATCGGTCCGGGCGTATCGCTCGGCCAATCGCACCGCGTCGGGTGTAAAGCCAAGCGGGGGTGCTAGCCGAAAGGCCACGATGCTCCAAGCGGGAGGTCCGACCCCTTCTTGCTTGCCTAGCCTGCCGGGGAAGAACAGGTCGCGGGACGCTGGGAAGTGCACGGTCTCCGTGGCCAAGCGGGCGAACGCGTGGTACCATGTTTTGTTTTGCCAGTAGGGGGCGATGACTGTTGCTTCGGCTTGAGCTTGTTCGAGTTTCGCGGCGAGTGCGGGTAGGGCCGACCAAGGGGGGTTGCAATAGTTGTTCTCGCGTCTCCACGCCAAGTCGGGGAGGTGTAGGCAGTCGATGTCCTCGCACAAGGGGTCGCGCCAGCGGGCGTTGAAGCGTGGCAGCTGCGTGTTGAGCATAGACGCGAACCGGTCGATTGTATGCGGGCCCCACCGACGCTGGAGGTGGTTGAAGAGTTGAGGGTTTAGCTGCCAGTCCTCGGAGTCCAGTTCGCGGCTGAGCGTGTCGGCCCAGACGTTGGCGGCCGACCGGATGTAGCGTGGGCGGATGTGGATGTCGTTGGTGTCGAGTAGGAACCACAAACGCCGTAGCTCGGTCATCATGACGGGCGACCGGGAAGTTAGCTTGGTTAGGACGGCGACCACGGCAGTGTTGTCCTCGTGGAGGAGGACTTGTCGTCCGCGGAGTTGCGGGAGAAAGGTTTCGACCGCGTGCCGGACTGCCCGAAGCTCTTTCCACGTAATGTGTTGGAGGCGGTCGGTGGCGCTCCAAAACCCGCGGGCTTGGTAATTGGCGTCCTCGTTGAGGACGGCCCCCCATCCGTAGTCGCTCGAGTCGGCGTGCAAATAGGCGGTCTCGATGGGCTTGTAGATCGACCGGCCGTTGTGTTGGGAGGGTACCGTGCGCCACCACTCGAGGTCGCGCCGGAGTTGGTGGGTGAGGCGCACGCGTCCCCCCCAACCGGTACGGGTAGCCAAAACGTTGTGGAGCTCGCGCAAAAAGAATCGGGCGGGCGCGATGGCGAGGTAGAGAAATTGCGCTTTTCCCGCGAAGGCTGCGAGTTGGCGTGTGGGTAGCCATCGTGCGTTGGACGCTGCTCGTCCGAGCAAGGACGAAGCGTGTTGTGCGAGGTGGTGCAATTTTGCGAGTGGGGCGCGAAACTCGCCGCGGTGTAAATCCACCGTGAGGCCCAAGTGGTCGCCGACTTGCGTTGGCGTCCACACACCTTTCTTGGGGTTGCGCTACAGGCCGAGGCTGTCGAGCAGGGCTTGGACGCGCTGCCGAAGTAAGAGTGCCTCGTCGTAGGAGTCCGCCAAGAAGAGGAAGTCGTCCATGTAGGGGAGTAGTCGGGTTCCTCGCCATCGCGCGTTTCGGAGGAAGCGCTTGGACGGGCGGTGTGGGCCGGCCGGTGTAGCTGCGGGCGTGGGAGGTGGTGGGCGGCGTAGGTGGTTCGTAAACACTTGCGTGAGTTTGCAAAAGTAGTAGGCGGAGCCCGGCCACCCCATGGGGAGGCACGCGAGGCGCCATAAGGTGCCGCGGTAGTTGACCGTGAAGTAATCCCGGTCTTCCTCCCGGATGCCAAGGGTGTAGTACCCATCGGCGAGGTCGAGTGAGACGAAGTAGTCTCCCGGTCGAGATAGATGGCGGAGGTGCTTGAGGGTCTCGCAAGTCATGTTGAACGTCGAGCAGTAGCGGTTGAGTTCGCGAAGGTCGATAATCAAGCGCCATTGATTGCATCCGGGTTTTGGAACCAAGAACATCCGGGAGACGTAGCGTGGGTTCGTAGAGCGCTCCCACGCGCCGCAAGCTTCGAAGCGTGGTAGTTCCGAGTTGAGAAACTCGAGTTGGTCGGGTGTGGCGTCTAGCATGGAGATGCCATGGTTGAACGGCTTGGGACGTAGGCCGTGCTTGAACTTCACACGTACGCCGTGGCGGATCCAACTTAGGACTTGACCGCTCGCGCCGATGCGCTCCCACTCCCGCCATTTTCGACTTACGCGGTGGCGCATGAAGGAAGATGTCGGGGAGCAGGAATCGGCGCGGCGGGCTACACCATCATTTCTTGCTTGGGGTTTTAGCCGAGTCGGTCGGCTTGGGTGGGAGGGTTGCTCGTGCCGCGGCTGCTGCTGCTGCGGCGGCCTTGCGTTTTTCGGCGGCGGCTTTGCGGCTCCGAGCGTCGGGGCCGTTGGGCTTGTCCGGTGTGACCTTCGCGAAAGCGGCGCCGGCGGCGGCCTTGCTGGCAGCGTGTAAGCTGACTTCAAGCGTGCGGTCGACGAAAGCTTGGCGTAGCGCGTCCAATGTGCCGGAGACCGCGGTAGGACGCGGTCGGCAAAAGCGCTCGTGTGCCAATTCGGCGAACACGCGGTCCGCATCCGTGCTCGTTTGTCCGCCCTTGGTGAGGCGGAGGAAGCCCAATCGAGTACGGGCGGCCTCCTCCGTCGCTGTGTGGGTGCGATGGCCCGCTCGGATGAGGGCAATCGCTGCCGCCTGCTCTGTAGGTAGAGGTGGGCCGTGCGACAACGTGTCCAAAGCCTCGCCAATTGCCGCGTTGGCGCAACTGTCGAAGAAGGCATAGCACCCGATGTGTAGGTACTCGTCGTATGCCGCTTGGGTGCGTTTGTCGCTTAGGGCACGGGCGGTGTCGTCCGTGAGAGTCCACAGACGTGGCTCCTCGACGTCTCGGGGGGGACGTTCGAGGCCGGCCGGGATGACTTCGCCGTAGTAGGTGAAGTCGACAAACTCGGCCGCGGCGGGGTCGAATTCGTCGTCGAGCAGGTCGATAGATAGGTGGCTCGGGGGCCTCCTTACCACCCTCCGTCGCTGTGGTCGCGTCGGTGGGAATGGACTGCTGTTGATAAGTAGTAGCAGGTGTGGCTGTCGTCGGCCGGAGCTGAGCGAGTAAGGCAGCGTTAGCCGCCAAAAACTGCTCAGTAATCCGTTGCTCCGATGCCAAAACTGCCGTACGAATCTGCTCGGCTGTGCGCTGTTCGAGTGTAGTAGCGTGAGGGTCGGCCGCTGCGGCGGACGTAGACTGCTCAGGCTGCATATTGGGGAACTGCGTAGCTGAACGAGGGGAAGTGTCGCGTGACGCTCGAGTGCGCATGGGACGAAAGGTAAAACTGACACCCTGCTCGACTACTAGAGTCGAGACTGCATTCGCGCGAAGCCTAGATTGGCTGAGCGCGAAAGCAGAGAGTGCCTAGGCTCGTGGCTAGCTACGGCTTGTAAGGCACGGGCTAGCTAGAGCTGACCGTTGGGGAAGTCGTTGGTCGTTGGCTGCGTCTAACTGTTCGGGCAAGGTGGTTGCCCTGCAGGCGAGACGCGCCGATATTAACGGTAACAGTAACCGCTAGAGTTACTGTCCCGTACACATGATATTGGATATGCAAACCTCTAGATTCAAATCAATCTGACCATAATTACATATGATTGAGGGTACGGGTACATATAGTTGTACACGGTCTGTGATTCCATCGCGAATAAGTTAAATCAATTTATTTTGCGAAATAAGGACCACATCAGAAACTATTATAAGGATTATTTATCATCTTTCGACATCATTTAAGCAAAATTGGTAAGTCACCCAACAAAGAATAAAGTAAATTGAATGAATTGAATGGATGACAAGACAAAATGAGTAGCGACTTTCGTTGATGCTAGTGCCGGTATCCAGTCTGTCGCCTGACAGGCGAGAAGGGGGGGATAGCATGTGTTGAGGACGTCACCTGCGTGTCCCATTCAGGGTTGAGATATACAATGGCGGTGACTCTTCGCAGAGGTACGCTGTCGCTCCGATCGCAGTGCCGAACGTACCGCGTCCCGTTACCCGGGTATCCGGCCAGCTGGCAGGACACGCGCCCGCCCACGTTGAGCCTGCGTCGCGGACGACGGGCGTACAGAAGTCGGCCCTCGAGGCACGGAGAGAGCATGCGCAAGGAAAACAGACCGAGCGAGTCGCACCCCTCGTGTAGCAGTCGAGTCCGTAGACCCTTTATCGCCTCGATCACGCGGCGAAGGGGGCCAGAGAGCGGGGCTGCCTCCGTACTGGTACTGGTAGCAGTATCCGACTCGTCATCCTCTCCGGCTGAAAGCCACATAATTCGGTCCCCCCGTACCTTTAAATTTGAAATCAAGATTAAAATCACCGGTAAGTCAATAAATACATCGCGTCATCCCTGACAATAAAATATGATGATGACGTGTGGACTAAAAAAATACGGAGTTTCTGTGGAGTTATCACTAAATTCATCAAGAACCGAAAAAACTACAAACCTTGGCGTCTTCCCATTTCGAGGCACCAGAAGTACCTGTACCGGTGTTTGGCACCTCGTCTGAGTCGCCACCCATCCGGGCCTCCCGCCCCTGTTCCTCCAGCATCGACACCGCCTGCATATGTGCCGGCAGCAGCCGCTCCCTCGGAAGCCATTCGCTACTAACGTAAATGCGTTTGCCCGTCCTTAACGCAGCAGCGACTCCATCTCCCTCTCTGGAGACGGATGAAGTGGGGACTGCCGGACCTGAAAGAACAAGTTCCAGAAACTAAACAGCTGGTCCATGTCTGTTGTCTAAACTCTAGCACCGATCCGTCCATACTACCCGTGCCAGTAGCGATATCATTCACACAAGGCAGATAAGTCGACCTCATCTTCGTCTACTCCATTTTGGAACTCTAAACTTCGCGAAATTTCTACTTGTAATCAAGAACTATATGGTGTGCATCTGGCTGCACATATACACCCCGCTCACCGCCATTGGAACCGACGTCATCACTTCGCGGCTCCTCCTCACTCAAAAGCCCTTCCTGGAAACCACCAGGAGCGAACCAGTCAAATATCTCGAAATCTCACGAAATGATGGGGAGGGAAACATGGTGAGTGCGCGTAGCTACTGACAGTGGTCATCGCCGCGACTCGCTGTCGGACTGACGGCGGCAGAAGAGCTATCAGCCCAGCCATTCCATCTTCAGGCTGCATTGCCAGAGCGAACTTCCGACCAATGTTACGGCGGCTTCTTTGTTGACTTTACTGAAAGTAATAGTGGGCGTTCCGTCCCTAAGAGTGGCAGCCCGCAAGGTTGGGAGGCGGTTCGCTCTCAAGTTAGTGTGACGGGTCTCAGAGGCGTACACCGGCGGATGTTGCCCTTTCATTCGCAGAGTGAGAGCGAAAAATAAAGGGCAGTAAAACCAATAAAGGCTAAGGATCCTTAATCCTTATCTCATTCAGCGGGCGGTGGCAAGGGCGGCACTTTTTTCTGCGTAAGGATTATATCGGCATTCTGATAAGGCTGGGACATCTGAACCCCCTGAGAATCATTAAGGATTTCCATCAATGAATTTGCATATCACGCCGACTTCACGAAAAAACGACCAGTACTTGTACTTGTACCTGGAGCGATAATGAAAATACGGGGCTAGAATCATGAATAAAGTTTTATCTTAAAATACGGGGCAAGCAAAATGAAAAAAATAACTTAAAATACGAGATGGAGATGGAGAACTTGGGCTACAATATGTCGTTTGGTAAATTTTCCGTTTCGACAAAGAAACTCGAGGGTGTTGCATACTGGCCAGTGCCTACGACGCAGAAGAAGGTTCGCAAGTCGTGCAATTATGTGATTTCTACGCCAAGTTCATCCATCATTTTATCGATCTTACGGCTCCACTAACGGGCTTAATATGGAAGTCTCAACCACAGAAGGTTATACGTTGACGCCTGCATGTTTGCAAGCCTTCGAGACTTTCAAGTTACGGTTCATTTCTGCGCCATGCCTGACCCTTCCGGAGGTCAACTCGGACGCGACGTTCACCGTTGCTAGAGATGCTTCAACAATGGGGATTGCAGCAATCCTACTGCAAGACCAAGGAGGAGGACTCCCACTAGTCTCGTATTGGGCGCGTGAGCTTAACCCAACTGAACGCGGCAATATCTACTCGGCGTACGATTTGGAAGCTTTTGCAACATGCTACTAATCGGTAAAGCATTGGAGGTTTTACCTTGAAACGTGCTCTAAGATCCTCGTCGTGACACACCACGACACCTTGCGTCATATGCTCAAGCAAACGGACAACAAATTGAACAAGCGGCATACACGTCACCTACGGGACTTGCAACCGTTTGAGCACGACGACTCCCAAAGGTACATGTACATACATTCGGGGTCCCGAGAAAAACCCAAATCAATGTTGTACGCGTCGCCGGTACTGCAGTGTCGACGCCACTATTACACCAACACATGCTCATACACGATTTATCCCGCCTTGAGTTTGAGCGCATGTTATCCCCGCAGCTCGACAACAACCGTGCGACAGAGGTTGGAACATGCAACAAAATGAAGCAACTGTTGTATTAGTGGGCGCGGGACGGTGTCGCGTTGTTTCCGTTCGCCCCGATGTCGGGTATCGGGCTTTTCGCCGTGCCGTATCATTCGACAAATAACCCGACCATCACGCCACTGCCCGTGGTGCAGTCGCCGCCTCCTGTCAAGTCCATCCGACCCGCAGCAAAGCATGGTTTATTTTTCAGATGAGAAATCATGTGTGCGTGATAGTGGCCCCGATCGCTTCAAGAAACGGAGGCCTCCATCTGCAACAACGCCGGCCGGAGCGACGAGGGCACGCATTCGCTCGGTGGAGCGGCAACACCTGGAGTAGCATGTGGTGTCACAACAACGCCAACTCTCGCGTCGGGTAACAGAAGAGGCGACTGCGAACCTACATGCATAGAGAGAAACTTAAAAAAGTGGAATACTCGCTAAGTTGTGCTCTTTGCGGAAGGTCGGGCCGCTGGGCGTCCGACACAGCCGCACACGAACCCACAGACAGAATTTCACGCTCCTCTCTCTCACGCTCTATCTGCCTCTTTCTCTCACACGTCCTCCTTTTCTCTCTCGCACACACACACACACACACAAACACACACACACACACACACACACACACACACACACACACACACACACACACACACACGACCTTTTATTTACTCGCACAGGAGAAGCATCTCTCTCCCTCTCTCTCGCTAACGCACACACACACACACACGCACACACACACAAACACATATACATGAACTTACACAAAACACACACACACACACACACACACACACACACACACACACACACACACACACACACACACGCGCGCGCGCGCGCGCGCGATGCTAATGACTGCTACAGGTATAAGTGCATTATATCATGTGTGTAGGCGGGGCAAATTGGACAATCAGAAATGTAAAACCAATTATAATGATTACATTATCTACTCCACCAATGTTGTCAGCACGCGAGAGGTCCGCCAGCACGCTAGCGACTACCATAGTGAGTTGGCTGCAACAGTGTGCACCGAGTGCATCATCGGAGGAAGAGGAAATACAAACACATAGGCCGAGGCACAGAGACAAACATATTGATACTCACACACAGAAGTACATGCAGATACACCGACACACAATCTCTCTCTCTCTCTCTCTCTCACACACACACACACACACATACGCATAGACATACACTACACACAAAGATGAACATATAGTCCCATTTCTTTCACGCACACACACACATAAAGAGATAAAGAGATAAAGAGATGCACACAAACAAAAAAACACACACATACAATGTATTTCTCTTCCTCTCCTCTCACACACATGCACACACATTCCTCTCTCCTCCTCCCTCACACCCCCATCCCGAGAGACACAAACATACACATCCACACACAAACACACGCTCATGAGGAGGAAGACAAGTGCTGATGAATGCTAGAGGTAAAAGTGCACATGCCATGTGCTGGGGCGCGTTCGACATTTAGAATGTCGTAAATTATTAAAATGATTACATCAACCACTATCATATCAAACGCTTGACTCACCCTCCCACGTCTACTACGCCTCCGACCAGCACCGCGCCGCTGCGACATCCTACGCGCTAGCTTTTGCACGTCTGTATGAGCACTGCTAATTTGCAACACGGTTGGGCACATAGCAGTATCCCGGCCACCCCATTTGCCATGTCTCTCATCTTGGCCCCGCACGGCAAGTAGAACTCTCTGGACACCACCCCCGACATGCAAGCGCCGAGCCCCTTCCACACCTTCCTCCGTACCTCCGTCTTCACAAGCCCTACATCGAGCGGGGCGGAACCTGAGACCCTCCGATCACATACCCAACACTTTGTCTCGGTGCACATGCAAAGACGGGCGGCAATTAGCAAAATATTATTGTATACATGCGGCGGCGGAAACAAGCAAACAAGCATCCCGGCACTGCACGGCGTCAACTTTCGAGAGGAAGCCAGCAGTTAAAAACGCTGAGGGGGGGGGCGTACTGGTATAGCTTGTTTGTAAAGACACTTCCAACGGTGAAGCTGATAATTGCTGCCTCTGCCTCGGCGAGGCAGCGAAGGCAATGAGGACAGTCGCCCGGCTGGTCGCCCTTGCTCCCAACGAGGCGGGGGGGGGGGGGGGGGGGGGGGGGGGGGGGTCAAGCTGTCGCGTAGAGAGATGCCCTCGCTTTCAGTCGTTGTCACGTCACTCCTGCCCTCCGGGGGAGGTTTAAATATGGCCCACTAAAATCTGGAAGCCAAGCTAGGCTTTGTGACGGGTGGGGCGCCCCCCCCTTTTTTCTCGCCGCGGCCGCTGTTGTGGCGTTTGCTGTAACGCGGGCCGCCGTTTCTTCACAAGCATGTGTATGTCGTTCAGCATTGTTTTGAAACAAACGCAACCCGCAAGTAAAAATGTTTCGCGGCAGCGACAAACTAGACACGTAGCTCCACGTCACATGACCGTTTTTTGAGTGGAGAGTGCCGCGGGGAAGGATGTTATATGGAAAAAGTGAGGTTCGGGGGGCGTTTTCTATTAACATTTACCGTCTACTTGCCGAAGAACATCCTCAGAAAGCATGCCGTCCCCGAAGGAAACCATCTTCGGCTGTCGCCTCACTCCGCGCCCCGCATCTGCAGCCGACATATCTGCCACTCACCGAAGTTTGTGTGGATTTGGTGCAGTGCGCGCTAGGTGGTATAGGTAATTGAGCAACGGATGAGGGTGGTTGATTGTGTGAGTGTGCCAACTGCGGGAACTGCTCGTAGCGGTGCAAAAAAATTACAGTCGGAACATATTTGGGAATCGCGTTCGGGCACTTTTCGGGATGTATGTATAGGTACCTCCGGGAATCGTTGTGTGTGTTCCAACACATGTAGTATGATCGCGCTAAATCCACGCCTACCCTTCCCCGGCGATTTACGTTGTCAATGGACCACCTTCATAAGCATTGAGAAGTTGCAATAACCCTTAGCACGCTGCCTAAGGCAGCCTATAGATAAGTCGATAATTGGGTGCCAATTTGAGGAGGGGTTGGTCGAGCGCATGCATCAAGGCGCCGTTCCTCAAAAGATGTAGGGGACGTAATTTTTTTGCAAAACCCCCCCGCACCGGGTTTTCCGGCGGGGATCGATCAAGCGGTCATGTGGACCTCCGTCGCCGGATCGTGTCGTTCCTCAGGCTGCGACGCTCTTCCGGCATGCGTAACGTCTCGCCTCGCCCCCGTGGGAGGCTCGAGTTCCACATGGTCGGTCGACGGCTAACGAACGCCCTGCCCTAATGATGCTGTCCGGTTGTGTCCCGCAAGCTCAGTTCCGTCCTTCATATGCGACTTATCCTCTCACGGTCGAAACGCACCCCTCGCCTTGAAACACTTCACACATAAGATGAAACGCATATGAGGCTTTTGCAATATCACAACACACGTCCCACTATCATGAAACTAATCCCTCCAATACCATAGCTATGCGTGATTGGTATAGTTATAACGGCTATCGGGCAGCAATTGCTCCCCCATGCTTGACCAACTCCAAAATTGACAAATTGCTCTCCACGTCTCCTCCTAGCTAGCCAGACTAAACTTGAATAACAACGGCGGTAGACGGGAAGTGGTCACGGCTAAATTCGGAACACACCCATCAAATATTTTGAAATGTGTTTTTACAATCAGCGGTTAAATCCTAACCGGAAGATCATTCACACATGTTAGTCACATATATGCCCGCCCCCGTCTTGTCAAAACCTATGAAGGCCAAGACCCCAAGCCCCTTACGCATTGCTCATCATTCCTACCTCCCGGAGGACTTTTTCCATGTCTCACTCCATTCAGCCAAGCGCCCATGAGCCGGACTACATTCGCATACTCGAACATGTATATACACGTTGGGCACGCTTCTCCGAAGCGAAGATTCTCATTTACTCGCAAAATGCATATTGGTAAATGTGAATACAACATTGATATCATCCTAAAAGAAACGCAGCAACTCGTCATTAACACATGCATAGCACTCCCCAATGCATTCTTCAACTAATGGCTTGACGCGGTCATCGGAATAGTATTCCTGGTAGTAAACCGCACATGTACCCCTCACACACTCACCCTCTTCACCATCATCACCAACTTATCGCTAACATCATCACTCCGCAAGCAATGCCCCCGGACAGATAAAGCCATCCGGAAACACCATACGACACAATACACATCTTATCCCAATTACACATACACATTGTCCAATGTCTCCATTTACCACCTCCCTAGCAACTACTTAACCACACTTACAACAATATGTACATACGCGGATCCCGTCCCGCCAATGTCTTCACCTAAACATGTGAGCACTAGCATTGCGCATTACCTAGTGCTTATGTGCAAGGTAGCTAGTCCTTATCTTAATGCTTAGTGTTGTACTAATAGCGGTACTCTATTTCCCCGTTAGTGGCGGTCGGCAGGCCCTGCCGGTGCCTTTGCCGGCCGACATCTCTCTCTTTTCACTCCCTTTGACCCCACTGCTGGCCCCCTAGCGGGGCCGGCTAGGGGGGTACCCGTGTAACCATTGTACTTCCAAACTCCAACAAGTTATGGGCCTCCTACAACGTTACCCAGGATAATTAGACCTCCGAAATACGGCAGCCCCAAGTAGGAGAAAAGCGTGCAACTTGGATACTCGCTAATACGTCAATACCGACGCTAGCCGCCCAAGGACCCCCGTGGCCGCCCTAGGCTAGCAGTACCGCCTCCGCCACCCAAGGAGAAGAGCGTGCAACTTGGATACTCGCTTGAACTAGCACTACCGACACCTGCCGCCCACGGTCACATATGGCCGCCCTAGGTTGGTTGTCTACACCACCATGCTCACAACTCACCGATGCTATCGACCGGATCTGGTTTCAAACCTAATTCAAACCGAATCGCAAAAAATCGGCCCGCGCGTACTTCAAATAGTGCTAATTTAGTTTTTTTCCGAGGCAACGCCGCAACGCTCATCTGACCTAGCGAGGTTCTAAACTGGCCCACGGCGAAGGGGGGGGAGTCGACACGATAGCGCCCGACTAATTGAAATTAAAATTGAAATTGAAATTGTTCACAACATGTGCCGGCAAACTGGACCGACTGCTGTCTCTCGGGCCACTCTACTTCGCCATTCAAGACTTATTAGCAAGTTGGGCCCGGGTCTCTTTGACCAAGTACACCTATCGACACACCTACCTGCAATGTGTGTCGACGTTCCTCGGGAGTTAAAAACCATGCAAACACAGTTAGTGTGGAAGATAACGTACGCAAACGTAGTTACAGTCACAGTCCCGCAAACGGAACAGTTACAGCGACAACCAGCCTACAGGCGTGGTGTCGGGACAACAGAAGTGGGAGAGCTGTAGCCTAGCGACAGCTCTGTACCGAGTCAAACAGTTTATCGGTATGTCCGATCTAGACATGTACTAATCATATCTAGAGTAGCTTACAGTAGCTATCTGCAACTAATACGTATGCGGTATTACTTACAACACTCCCCCTGAAGGTAGCTACGGGATGAAGCGTTGCATTGGGTCTTGTCCTCCAAGGATCGCACTTCGGTGTCGTGCTAGTGCAGGTCCTAGGAGGGGTTTGGTGAGCATGTCAGCCACCATCTGGTCAGTGGGGAGGTACCTCAACTTGATGGTCCCTTGCTCCACGTGGTCTTTGAGAAAGTGCCACTTCAGGCCGATGTGTTTAGTCTTCTCGCTGACCAAGGCATTCTGGGAGTATGCAATGGCGCTTTGGTTGTCCTCCCAGATGGTGGTGGTTTCGGTGATGGGGGAGTCGAAGATTTCCCCCAGGAGTTGTCGGAGGTGGAGTCCCTCCTTGGTGGCGTCAGCCGCAGAGTAGTACTCGGCTTCACACGTGGATTGAGCCACACAAGTCTGTTGTTTGGACTTGTAACTGATTGGCCCGCGTCCGAGGGTGAAGAGATAGCCGGAGCGAGACTTGCGGGTGCTGCTGTCGTTGGCCCAATCAGCGTCGGCAAAGCCTGTGAGTTGGAGACTGTGGTCCAGGCCCCCCCCCAACGTCAGGCGCATGTTGATGGTGCCATGGAGGTAGCGGAGGACCTTTTTCAGAGCTTGCAAGTGTGCCTCGGTGGGCGAGGCTTGGGCAGAGCCGAGGATGCTCAACGCCGTGGAGACATCGGGGCGTGTACAAACGGCGGCGTACTGAAGGCTGCCCAGGAGGCTTGGGTAGACGTCCTTGGCCACTCCTGTGAGAGAAGGCGAGTTCAAGTGTGCAAGGCCGGCGAGGAAGCCTGGGTCCATCGGAAGGGACGACGGCTTAGAGTCAGACATGCCGTACTTGGCGAGGATGTCGCGCAGGTACTTGGACTGGTCCAGCGAGATTGTGCGCGTGGAGCGATCGCGGGTAATGTGCATGCCGAGGAGTTGGGAGAGGTCGCCTAGGTCCTTGATTTTGAACCGTGCTCCGAGTTGGGCTTTGAACGATGCGAGCCAGGTGGCATCATTGCAGGCCGCGGGAATGTCATCGACGTACAGGGCGATCATGGCGAAGACGTGGCCGGCGCGATAGATGTAGATGCACGGGTCGGAGACGCATTGTTGCCATCCATGGTCGACGAGCCACGCACGAAGTAGCATGTTGAACTCGCGGGGGGACTGCTTAAGGCCGTAGAGGCAACGCTTGAGGTGACAAACCTTGGACGTTCCATCGGTGAAGCCGAGGGGCTGGCGGATGTACACATCCTCCCGGATGGGGGCGTAGAGAAACGCTGTGTCGATGTCAAGTTGGCAGAGTTCAAGGTCGCGGGCGGCTGCAATGGTTAGGAAGAGACGCAGGCTGGCCATGCGGATGACCGGGGAGAAGGTCTCCGTGTAGTCCAGTCCAGCGCGTTGACTGCACCCCTTGGCGACGAACCGCGCTTTGAAGCGGGAGACGTCGCCGGCTGTATCCGACTTGACTTTAAAGATCCACATGCTGTTAACGACCATGCGGCCGGGGGGGAGGTCCACAAGGTCCCACGTGCCGTTGCTGATGAGGGAGGAATACTCCTGTTGCATAGCGGCTTGCCATTGGGGGGCTTGGGCGCTGTCCAGCGCAGCTCGGTAGGATTTTGGTTCCACACACTCTCGGGCGGAGAGGAGGGCGACGGCAGTAGGGGACGTGCCGGCAGGTGTGTGTGGGGGACCAGTGACAAGGTTGGGGACGTGAGGGTGCTCAAAGATGTCCTCTTGAGCTTTTCCTTGTTCAGGATCACAACACGCCGTGACGAGTGTGGGTGGGTAGTCGGACAGGTGGGCAACCATATCGCCGTAGCGAATGGGGTGGGAGCGGAGCCGAGCATGGCGAGGGGTTGGCGGGGGGGGTAGGGGTGTGGGTGATGTGAGGTCAATGGGGTGGGATAGGGGTGAGTCTGCGGGGACGTCGTCCGAAGAGTCGGTGATGGCCGAGTCGACGGAGGGTTGTGTGTCGAAGCCTGGGGTGTCTTCCTGAAAGACAACATGTACGGAAGTGGTGATGCGACGTGTTTCCGGATTGTAGACACGATACCCGGGTGCGTCAGGGGGATAGCCCACCATGACGCCGCGAAATGCTTTTTCACTGAGTTTCCGACGTTGTTTGTCGGGGACCTTGGCGAAAACGGCGCAGCCGAAGACGCGGAACTTGGAGGCGTTGGGCACTGACGACGTAAGGAGTGTGAGGGGGACGCCCCCATTAGGTCCGACCGAGCGACTGTACGTGCGGTTGCGAAGGTACACAACTGTGCTGACAGCGCACGACCACATGGAGTTGGGAACGGCCATGTTGTGGAGCATCGCCGATGCATTGTCCCGGATGGTGCGCCAGGGACGTTCGGCCTTGCCGAGCATGTGGTGGGCGTATGGGGCAGAGAACTGTACCCCGACGCCGAGGTGTGCGCACATCTGGCGAGTGACAGCAGCTTCAAACACCGAGTCTGAGTCAAATTTGAGGACCGGTGCGAACGCGCCCGTCTGGGAGTGATGGCGGGCATGCAGGTGTTTGATGTCCAAGAGGATGGTTTCCAATTCCGAACATGCGTCGTCTTTAGACTTAAGGAACCGCACCCACATGTAGTTGGTGTGATGGTCGATGACGAGCAAGCAGTAACGGAGGCCATGTGGGGAGGGGACATTGACCGGGCCCCAGAGGTCAGCGGACAGGTTGAGGAGGGGGTGGGATGGCTTCGCGCAAGCGGCTGTGTTGCGTGGTGCAGCTGTGGCTTTGTGAAGGAGACAAGAGTCGCACGAAACTTTGGTTACAGCGCTAGTTAACACAGGGCTAGTCGGGACACCGTGAGTATGTTGGGCCTGAAGGCTTTGCATGTTGAGGTGGCCATATCGACGGTGCCACAGGACGGGATCACACTGGGCAGTAAGGGCAACCTGAGGGGAGGGGTCAAGTGCCGGCGGTGCGGATGGGCTGGAAGGGAGGACCGGCTGGTGGGGAAGGAGGTAGAGACCGTTTCCGGACGGTTCTAGCACACCCATGCCTGTGGGTACCAAAAGCAAACCAGTGTCAGAGTTGGAGGGGAATATGAATTCACAACCGCTGTGAGTTTGCATCCAGCTCACACTAAGGAGTCGGCCGATACGCTGTGCTGAACGAGATGATAGGTCAGGGGTGTAGAGTGCATACACAGTGCGGTGAATGAGCTGGCCAGAGGCAAGTCTGACAGAAATTCGCACAGAGCCACTGCCCTTAACGTCAACGCCGACACCGCCCACGCGAGAGGGAGCGGATGGGGGCGTGAATTTCACGAAGTCATCTCGGAACGCAGTGAGGTTAATCGAGCAGGCGGAATCAACGACCCAAAACTTTGACAGATTACGACCCGGGGCGAGGGAAGAGGAGAATGCCACAGAGCTGAATGGGACACTCACCTCGTCGTCAGCGTAGTCATCAGCGCAGTCCGCGAGGGTGGGTAGGCAGTCGGTGTCATCGGCGGGGGCGTCGTCGGCAGGGACGTCGCTCAGCAGCGCAGCGTGAGCAGCGGGGGTGCCGTCGGCGGCGCCGTACTTCTGGACTGTCAGCCTACGCTTGGCGAGATTCCACTTAAGGATAGCGTCATCCGTGGCAGTGCACGCGGACATGAGATGGTGGAGGCTGCCACAAACGCCACACTTGTTGGGTCGATGGCCGCGAGGGTTACGGTGTGGTGGGCCTCGACCGCTGTGCGAGCCGCGGCCCGCAGCGACGAACGCGGAGATGGGAGGAGGTGATATGGCCGGAGCGGTTGCGTCCGGAGCAGGGTCGTCCTCCATGTTGTGCGCAAGGTGGAGAATGCTGGCCATAACTTCATCAGCCGACATGATGTAGTCCGTGTCAAAGGCGTTGATGACGCATTGCTTCGCCTGACCGTGTGGGCCGCTGCTGGAAATACCGCGCAGCATGAGGAGACCGAGGTGGTGGGGGTGGATGGCAACGGAGCCATCAACCAACTGGCATGTGTCGTTGTACTCGTCAAAGGTCTGGCGCATGTAGTGGACATAGTCACTGAGTGACTGACCAGGGCGCTGTCTGACCGTCAGGTTGTCTAAGAGGGACAAGGAGCGAGCAAAAGACCGACAGTCGAGGCGTTCACAAAGGATGTCCCACGCGGCAGCGGCGCAGTCAGGGCGTGCTGGAGAAACGCATTTCATGGCTTGGTCAGCACGCTTATTCGCGCTGGCTGCATGGAGAAGCAGCGTGTAGGCGTAGTGTTGCGCTTGTTCGTCGAGCCAGACGCCGGAGTCGCGGATGGCCAGCTGAGGAATGAGGTATGCGGCCTTGATGGAGAGGAAATTAAGGAAGGTCCTCTTCCATTGCTTGAAGTCCGTGGTCGGGCACATGACGGGGACCGACATCTTCATGGACCGGTTGAGGGCGTCCTTGTCGAAGCCGGGGGCTTCGTGTGCCGCCCGGTTTATGACCACCGGGTCAATAGTGGGGCGACGACGGCCCCGGGGGGTGGGGTCGCCATGTTGGAGTGGGGGAGAGTGCCGGCCATGAAAGGGAGGAGGTGGTCCACCGGGAAAGGGAGAGCGGCCGGCCATGGGACGCGGAGGGCCGTACGAGTGCGGGTGGTCACGGTGGTCACGGTAGGGGGGGATGAGATGAGAGGGCGCCTCCGTGATATGGGGGCCGGGGTGGTGAAGGGCATATCCGGCGTGGGGAAGGGGGGAGGTGGTGGGAGGTGATCAACCCGGATGGCGTGACGCGAGGGGTCGTAGTGCGCATCGGCACGCGCGGGCTCGCGGGGCGCATCGTGGCGGCGCTGTGCGACTGTGGGGTCGCCAACAGGGGCTGCAGCAGGAAAGAGTGTTTCTGCGTCCGGGGTGATGAAACCAGGCTGGGGATGTTCAAGCAGGTGGAGGGTGTGGCCGTCGTGGCTGTCCCGGACGGGTTCGAGTGGGGCATCGTGGCGGCGCTGAGCTACAGGGGGGTGCGGATTAGCACCCGCAGCAGCAACAGCACCCTCGGCCGACTGCGAGTCGAAACGAGCTGTTAAGCTCGCCACTTGCGCAACGAGCAGCGCGAGGGTATCTGGGGGGTGATCGAGGTTGCTCTGGTGAGAGCCTGACTCAGGGGAACCAACAGGTGAAACATGCGGGTTTTTCTGCGCCATTTCGACAGAGGGGAAAAGAGAAAGAGCTGGAAGAAAAAACAGGCAGCGGTAAAAACCGCTAGCCGGACTCGTGCCTAACAGCGGTATGCAAAGAGACGGCCTGATGCCCGCCGACCCCTCGGCATGTAGCCCCGGGGTGTCTCAGAGCACCTTTTCTGTATTCTCCACCCAGTGTGGGGCACAAGTCGAGGCCAAGGCCAGGACAGGTGGAGCGCTGCGCTGATGGCCTAGTCGCTAAGCTAATATAAAAATAAAAAAGGTAAGCTACGGCTAGCGTGCAACCTGTGGATGCGTATTAACCCGACAGTGCACCCCCCCGTTCTCCAGCTTGGACCTGTATGCACCCTGTCCACACACGACGAGTGCGTCGGTGTGGGTGGCTGGCTATCTCCGGCGGGTGGCTGGCTTAAGAGGGTGGTGGCAGGTTTTAAAATCGCAGTTTATACTGGCGATACCGCCGACTACAAGTTGAAAGTACTAGGTGTCTATAGAAACTTGCCTTCTGCGGGAGAGCTGTCGATCGCAGCTCGCCGAACCAGGTTGTCGCGCGTGAGTGACGTGAGGCGGGGGCCCATAACCTATTGAACCATGCAAACACAGTTAGTGTGGAAGATAACGTACGCAAACTTAGTTACAGTCACAGTCCCGCAAACGGAACAGTTACATCGACAACCAGCCTACAGGCGTGGTGTCGGGACAACAGAAGTGGGAGAGCTGTAGCCTAGCGACAGCTCTGTACCGAGTCAAACAGTTTATCGGTATGTCCGATCTAGACATGTACTAATCATATCTAGAGTAGCTTACAATAGCTATCTGCAACTAATACGTATGGGGTATTACTTACAACAGTAACAGCGTAATAATTTTGTAATCAAGAAAAACAGATCTAAAAATAATTCCACTTGTCGAGAAATGCAAAACTAAACTGCTGCTCGACCTTCACGATGCACGGCCCGCTCCCACCGAACCGGGGTGCCGACCGGCCTAGGCCGGTCGGCGTTCGGGAGGGACGACGGGCCAGCCTAATCTAGCTCCCGCGTGACTTCGGTCTTGCCGAAGGTAGGAGGGGAAAGGCTTGCAAAAAACCCTCCTCGCGCGGTTGCTCGTCAATCCCGCTGCCCCATCCCGTAAACTCCGCCCCAAGGTCTTGCCGCGTCCACCGACGCGACGGTCCTCCTTGTCGAGGTCCCCCGTCACCTCGAGGACATGTGGGGGGGACTTAGACACACAGACATAGAAAAAATGGGCGCTCCTGCCTCCGCGCCTGAGTTTTCGCGCTCATTTCCCCGGTTTTTTCTCTGTATGGTACCCGGGTACATGCCGGTTTTCCGGCCTGTGGCCGTACCCTCCCCCCCCTGATCGCGCGTCCACCGAGCAGCCTGTTCTTGAGCGGGGGCCTCCGCGCTCACCCGGGCCCACGCTCAAGGAATCCTAGGATTTTGAAGTTCTGTCGGGGTAGTGGGTGTCGAAGAGGGGGGGGGGGGAGGGGGCAAGTCACCGTAGCCGGATCCGGCGGGCCGCGGGCGCCCGGAATTAAACAAAACCGTTAGTGCCGGGTTTTCCGGCGGCGACGATCCTCTGGGTCGGCGCCAGATCGTGTCGCTCCTCCCGTCGCGACCGTCCTCCTTGCCGCCCCAGCTAACTCCTCCCTC
>JAPMLY010002688.1:32500-40050 GCA_026401115.1 Tetraselmis chui
GGGGCCACCTAAACGGGCGGTGTGTTCTCGCGATAACCCAAGCACACCCATGTGGCCCTCATGTCGATGGTGGGTACCGACGAGAGGAGAGGTTGGGTGGGATAGCCAGATCGGGGCTCCGACCTCAAAGGTCCGGGTACGGACGTTTCAACCGAAAAACTCCGTACATCTAGATTCAGCGCCGCTAGACCGTGCCGCTCCTCTCGCCGCGATTGTCCTCCTCATTGTTGGTGTCGAGCTCCACCCCTTTGGATGGGAATGTTGGACCTCATGAGGGCTGGTCGACGTCGAGCGAGCCCCATCCCCAAACGCTGCTTCGCGATTGCTCGCCGCAAGCTCCAGCACCCGCGTCTCACAGCTAATCCGACGGTACCCTCCTTGCTAAAATATTTTCCAAAGACACCGCCCCCGCCTTCTTATCGGAAGAGTATATGAGAGTATTTGGTCGTGAAGAAACATATCGGACGGCCCGAGCGCGGGATCTTAGTTATGGAGCACGGATATTATGAATTCCAAGGCCCTCCCTACATGGTTACCATCGCCCCGCGCGTGGAGGTAGAGGTAGGTGCCGACGGGCTTGCGAGCGCACCCCCCTCCGGGGCCGCCGCCGCTGCGCCGCCGGCGGGCGCCTGTATACTTGTTATTTTAGTCAGTGTGCGCCTCCATGAGTGACACTTGTGCTAATCATGATGCGGATATATATTCGAAAATATGCTTACAAGGAAAAGCAGCATAAGCTACCAAGCAAAAAGAAGAAAAGAGGGAAAAAACTAAGCCCGAGGAACACATACACTCTTCCCATAAAGTCCGTTACTAGCGGCACGTATTTAATTACCCGCCACGCACTGCCGCGATGGCCATGCAACTCGATTGGGGTGTAGAATAATGATTTTCGAACAGCACACCACGGCGCGTTGTTCACTGACGTGAGCACCTTCACCGGCACGCCCCAATTATTGTGGGCACCCACGTTGGATTTTCGGCCCATATTTTGCGGGCCGAAATTCGTGCATGTGCAGGTTATGCACGCCTCTATGCGTGGCTCGGCACACGTAGTGTCGCGACAAGCCGGGAGACTACTCGACACTGGGTTCTCAGCATGTTTGCACAATTGCACTAATATCCACCGACTGTGTTGCGCCCGGCCGTCTACATAGCGGCGACACCGATAATGGCATGTCGTGTGCACTGGTTTTTCTTGCCACGTGCCCGGAAATACCACCAAGGAGCACGGGCTGGGGGCCTATTAGGCTTGAGGGGCAGTTGACTTGGAGTGTAAGCACCCTGGCGCGCGGATCGTTGGCCTTAGAAACTTGCGCATCGCCGGGCGTGAAAAATGGCGGGGAGCTCTCAAAGTACCCTAGCACGGGCCTTCATCTCGCCGGCGGCAAAGGGCACGGCACCATGCCATCATGGGGCATGAAATGGGCAACGCCGAGAATAGAAGAAATATAGAGCGCTGATTGTTGAGCGTATTAGCGGAGCGGGTATGCGGGTACCACCTGTCTAGGGGTTGCTAGCCCCGCGCGAATGTGGCAGATTTTGAAACCCTAAAAGCTTTATTTGGTTGTACGAGGGCTTGGATGACATCGGACGGCGGATTTGACGCGAAAACCGGCCGGTAGGCGTAAATTAAGTTGAAAACTTATATTTACTTGGGGGAAGGGCTCCCACTTGCAACTTAGTTTGCTCGAATCGGACATTTTACGGCGAAGTTAGGCTTTTTTAAGCCTCCCAAGCTGTGGTTTTCCGGCCCCGAGTCCACCCACGTCAAGCATATTAACGGCACATGCCATCACACCCACGTGCTCCCATGTTTGCGGACAACATGCTGGGATCATAAAAACCGCATGTTGTGTCGCCCATTTCGGGATTTTTCACGAGCCAAAGCGTGGCAAATCCGAATTCCGGGGCGCCCGAATCAGGGTATACACCGAAATCGGGGTTGGGCCGCAAACCCTAATACGTCATATCGTAGCCGTGACGGGCCCCATTTGTGCCCCGCTTCCCCCTTAGCCTTACCGTTAACACAAGTTTCGGCCCGCCTTTTCAACGAGCTAAAGTACAGCTAAACCCTAGAAACCCTACATGGTAAACACCCGCCCTACGCAAAAGGCCCTATTTCACTAGTAACGGACTTTATGGGAAGAGTGTATATGAAATAAGAACCTGTGCGGAGATATATCTGCTAAATTGTGCACAATGTAGTGCTTTCCTTTTGCTGCGCCTTGGATTCCGTGATCCTCTTGTCACTCTTGCCCTCTTGTTTACCCTCCCACTTTCCCTGTCCGTGCTCATAATAAATCTACTAAATATATACATTTGCTTTTCGGCTTTTGCTTGATGTTGCATTGCATTGAGGGTTATTGTAAGTAAATTAAAATACATATGGTTTTCCTGCCCCTCCTGCTGGCATGTAGCGCGCATCCTGCAGTGCATGCCCCGCCGTCCCTATCTCGCCGTCTGAGCAGCTATACAGGCATCTACCCGCGTTGACGCCCTGACTGCGTCAGTTGTTCCTAGGCCTTACATTATACCCCTCAGCAACTGGCCTCTCGTCTGGCAGCTCCGCGGGGGTGTCTTGCAGGCCGCGACAGCAACCCCCTTACCCCGTCTCTTCATACCCGCGGCGGATTTACAGTACTTTGCGACAAAGGTGTGCGCTCATATCGTCGTAATACGTGACTCTCCCCCTCGTCCCGCCAACGGCGACCCTTCAGAAATGGACAGCCCGCTTATTGTCCTGGTGTCGCCTCTGCACACTAGTGATACACCACATATGCATACTCTGCAGCACCTTCTGTGTTTACTACTGCCAACCGTGCTGGTGTAACAACTTGGAGGGGTGCTTGCTGCGGGGGGCGCGGGAAGGCACAGCAAACTGCCCTGGCGCCGCAACGGACCCACTTTCACGGTGTCACCTGCCGTGCGCACCGAAGCCGTCACTGCCGTAGGGATGTACAGTGGGAGAACGTGTGATATTGTGATCTTCACTCATTTGGGGCCATTATCGGGGCCATCGATGCTGCGGCAGAGCTTGTAGTGTGTGGCGGACGTCGCTTGTTTGGCGTACGGGTACCGTACTATGATGTATGCACCGCCTGATTTATATCGTTGTCAACTGTTCGTGGGGGATGGGTGGCACCTGCGCCATGGGCGAGCACCGCAGGCCGCGCTACTGCGCCTACAATTACATCTATCTGGATTTTCCAGGAATCGCAGAGCAAAGGAGTTCATGCTACGCTGGCGTAGTCCCAACCCCGGGTGTCAATCTCCGTTTCAGTTTGTTAGTGCTATACGTTTTCATATTTCCTACTTTCTTTGTCTCCGCCGCCCAACTTCTCAATGCTTCCCAAGTCGCTATCCTCACTATTTTATTTCCACTGCGGGAAGTTACGCATCCGTGGATAAGAGGGGGTAGGGTAAAGGAACAGAGGATGGCTGTGGTCATTTCGTCTCCACAACGGCTATGTCATATTGCATTCCTTTCAGTCCGGTCGCTCCCTGTAGGACCTTTCGTTTATTTTTCGTCGAATTGTGATATTCATTCGCTAAAATAGTAGCGATATACGTTGGTATTTTTTTGTTCGATGATTCGGCACGTTCGTTTAATAATAGGCTTCTTTACTTCTTTATGCTCTCACTCATCGCTAACACTTAGCTCCACTTGACTAACTCCCCCCCCCCCCCCCCCCCCCCCCCCCCCCCCCCCCCCCCATGCGTGGCTTGTTCACGCTTGCAGAAGGACCTTGCCCCGAATTGTATCAGAGCGCGATGTGCAGGTAAGCGACCGGAACAGAGGTGCGCGTTGATTGGTGTCCCGACGCGGGCGGCCTCGTAATGGGCGCGCGCGAGAGGCCGCGTTCGTGCGGAAGCAGCCGACAGCTGCATCGCGCACAGTTTGCGGTCACGGCGCTACTGACGCTGGTCGTCGCGGGGGGCAGCGCGGGTATGGTGGCTGCGGCGGGGCCGCACTTTATACAGGGCGACTTCCTGACGCAGGGGACGCCGGTGGTGGCATTTGCGAGCAGCTCCAGCGTGGGCGTGACGGTTCAGTTGGACAGTCCGGGGCACGTTTACTGGGTGGTCGTCCCTGGTGGTGACCGCCCACCCAACGCGGCGCAGGTTCTCGCTGGCTCGGCGGCAGACGGCGGTTTAAGTCTCGCTTGCGGCTCTGTCGCGCTTCTTAGTCCGCCGTACCTCGGCGCCATCGACATCACCAACCGCGACTACGACACCTGCGGTACCATGCGCACAGAACGCTACACCGGCCCCACGATCCCAGGTATCATGGAGCCCGACACCTTCTACGGCGCAGGCGGCGAAGCGGCGGAGGGGCTATTTTACGGGCAGGCGTTGCGAAACTATCTCGACGTGGGCGGTGGCCTCGCCTGTGCCGTCTGCCCCTCCATCCTCCCGTACACCAACTACGACTTGTACGCGGTGCCTTACGACGGCTCCAACGCCCCGTCGCCCCCTGTGCGCGTCGACTTTCGTATGGCCGGCGTCAGTGGGCTGCTCCCCGGTGTGATGGCCCCCCTCACGTCTAACCTCCGCATCACGGACATCATCGAGGACGCGTACACGCTGCATGTGCGGTCAAACCGGGCGGGGACGCTCTATTGGGCATCCGCCCGTACTCCCGTTGACGCCGGCAACACCGGAGCAGTTCTGCCCAGCGTGGCGCAGGTGCAGTCGCGTACGTACCCCTCCGCCGAGTCCTACGGCAGCGCCTCCCTCGCGCAGCTCACGCCCTCGCAGATCCGGGTAACGGGACTCCCTCCCGGCACCACCGTGGACGTCCACTTCTTTGTGGTCTCCACCGACGGGTTTCAGCAGTCATATGTCACCACGCTCTCCGGCACCACGCTGCCCGTCCCTAACGTGTTGGTGTCCATCGCGCCCGCCGACCCCGCGGCTAACTACGTCAACCAGCCCATCCCCGTAGTCGCTAGTTTTTCCGTCCCAGTGAACGGTTTCTCGGCCTCTGGAATCATCATCGATGGCGGCGCGCTACTGAGCGGGCCGTCCGGCAACGGCGCGGGGCCCTACTCCTTTGTGGTTGACCCCACGATCGAAGCGGGGAAAGTGAACGTCAGCCTCGCGCTCGGCGCAGCCTCACATGCGCAGTACCCCTCCGTCCCGTCATCCCCGTCAAACCTCCTTGTCCTTGATTACACAGACGCGCGACCGAACGTGTCGCTGAGTGTAGTTAACGACTACCTCCCCACCGGCGTCACCGTCGCGGCCACCTTCAGCGAGATCGTCACCGGCTTCGACCCTTCCTTTATCGTCGTGACCAACGGGTTCTACGAGGCGGGCAGCCTCTCGGCCGCCGACAATTCCGCCGGCTACTCCGTCTTTACGTTCAACGTGCTCGCCAACAGTACCATCGGTACCGACGTCAGCATCAGCCCCACGCTGCGCATCCGTCTCCTCGCCGGCGCCACCCGTGACCTTGCGTTTAAACTCTCCATCGACAGCAACGATCTCGTGCTAAATCGCCTTGGACACAACGCGGGCGATACTGTGCGTATTGCGGGCTACGAGGTACATGCGCCTCGGAAGCTATTGAAGTTGCTAACCTGCCTGCTCCGAATACATTCTTGCTCGCAAATATCTGGTTTTTATAACCTATATTGTGCTCGTTGTTGTGCTGACAGGTGCCGTGGGGTAGCAACGTGTGCTTGACGCGCGAGGACGCTGTGTTGGTTGATGGTCATCGCGAGACGGGCGACATTGACTATCTCGCGTACACGCTGGTCTACAATGAGCGCAACGACGGCATATCGGTCGTACCCGCCCGTCGCAACTGGGTCATCGTGGACGGCGTCAAAGTGGAATCGAGCGAGGAGCTAATTTACGACCCGCTGCCGGCCGCTACCGTGCGCGCATCGGTGACGGTCCGCCTGGCCACGGAACAGCACCTTCGACTGGTGGCGGGTGAGCACTTTGCAGACGCTGTTCAGCGTATTACCCTCATGCTGGACGCAACCGCGACGCCTCCGGTCACCGCGGGCTCCATTTATGTCCGCTACTGCGGCTGGGAGGACCTGGGCGTTCCGTGCAGCTGCGCGCCTGACCTAGACGCCGGCGACGGCGCCGTCATAGGCGGCGTTTTCGTTCCGTGGGGAACCGTCGACCACTGCGTCTACCCTAACCACATCAACCAGACCGACGCGGAGGAAGATTCCTGGACGCTGCCCATCACCGTCGTGCACCGTGAGCTGATCAACATGTATGGCGACGACGCTGCGGCAACGGGCATCAGCAACGGGTTTGGCTTTCCGCAGCACCCCCGCTTGCGCGCTTACTTGGACGAATGGAATTTTCTCATCACCGACCCCGTCATCATCCCACCCGGCGCGTCCTTCGTATACGAGACGGACTGGCCAGAGACAGACCTGCACCCGCTTTCACTCGGGGCTGACCGTGAAGAGCATACCCTGACTGCCTTTGCAGACTATTACAACGCCACGCGAGAGTTGAACGAGAATAACACCTTTTCCATCACGTTTCGATACTGCTGGCCGCCGGATATCACCAGCCGCTTCGTGGCCATGGGCAACGAGAGCCGCCCCTTTTGGTTCGGCGACGGCGAAGCAGCGCAGTTTTGCATTCGGCCTGCGGATGTCGAGCCCGACAGCACCTCCACCAACACCCGCATCCGACTCTACTTCGACGAGGACAACATCGGCAACCTGGCGATGTCGACATACGACAACGAGGTCTACGTCAACGGGGTGTTACAAGCGGCGATGCTGAACCGCGCGTTCTTAGGCGCGGGTGGTGTCCGGCGCAACGAAGTCGTCCTGGACTTGGGTGCGCCAACCGTCGACCTGCTCAACCTGACGCTCAGCCTCAACATAGAAGCCATCCCCCGAGTTGACTACCCTGTGGACCACTACAATGGCACAGACCCATACGGCACCACCCCCTGGTGGGTCTTTGACGGCTTTTGCGACTGCCCCAGCCCTCCTCCCCCTTCGCCCGCCTTTCCCCCGCCCCCACCACCCCGCCCTCCCACGTTTGTTGGCGGCCGTCGTCTGGGTCCGGGCAGAAACAGGCGCCCAACGGCTGTTTCTGCCCGGACGACGAGCCGCACCGCGTGAACAACGAGCTCACGCTTGTGTTCCGCTTCTGTGGCTTTGGACCCGACCTGCGCGCGGGAGAGAACGTGACGATCGGCAACCGTCGACAGGTGGTGCCTTGGGGCAGCACTGTATGCCTCACTCGCGAGGACTACGCTCTCAGCGACGCGTTGGGGGAACTCACGGGGAACAGGCAGTTTTTTCTGGAGCACTGGGAAGAGAACCGCGGGCTGGAGGACGCGGGGCAGTATGACAATCGTTGGACCTACGATGGAGTCAATAATGTGTTGGACGACAACGGCCGCCCGTCGATGGTGAGCCACGAGGTGCGCCGTCGCGAGCGGGCCATACGGCTGGAGCCCTCCTCCACCTGGGACGCACTCGAGCACAGTCTGAGTTTGCAAATGGATTACCAGCGCCGCGTGACGAACGAGCTGCGCGTGGAGAATAATTTTCGCA